>JAUMHG010000034.1:6178312-6197283 GCA_032359395.1 Enteromius anoplus
AACGGGAAAGATCGTGCCATGAAAGCTCGGTGTTGCATAGCGTGCAGGTTACCGTCATCTTAGACACATTTAGGACTTCGGGCGCTTTTCCCGCAAACGTTTCTGTAACCTCCATTGCGCGAGCAGCTGTGTAACTGTTTGTATTTGTACATCTTGTGGTCGTGCTCCTCAGTAACGTGAGCAGCAACTAATCGATAACGGCATTCATTGACAATGAATTTCATTATCGATAATTATCGATTTTATCGATTAGTTGTTGCAGCCCTAGTATATTTATAATTACATAAACTAATACATTTCTATAGATGCATCTCAAAGACTATCCGTTATCATTTATAAAGCACTGGAAAATTCGTAGAATTTCAATTCTTTATTCAATTCTGAATACACTGAAATGGCTTCCAGCATTCTTGGAGCACATAGCAAATTGTCTGGAAAACGTATGGAATGCTGGAAAATACAACCTATGTTTTTGGCCTTAGTTATTCTTACAAGTTTGCAGTATTTAATATTTTTGTATTAATTAATTTTAAGAACTTATTGCTGTTTAAAGCATTTAAAACATAGCCCTGTCCAGGTTTGGACAAAATATGCACCATAAGCTCTCCCCGCCCACTGGATTAGTCAAACTACCTTTGACCTATGTTGATCTTTATGGTAATTACAGACTAATTGAGGAAACACGTGTCTAAGGCTTCCTGTGACCCCTATTAACATAAGATTGGCTGCCATTTTGGTTCAATATACCGCGCAGTCCAACAGTTATTCTCAAAGAGTTACCAATTCTAGTAACTTCACCATGACTAAATGTAAACAATGTTATGAAAAGTCCTAAAATTCAGCAAGTATGTTGCTTACCCCTTTACCCATGAGGCCATTGTTCTGTGGAAGGCCAATAAACTGGAAGGCGGCCTCTTGAATGAAGTAGGGGTTAAGGATCCGTATCTCTGATGGTTTCCGGGGCACGGAGTGCGCTACAGATTTCCAGAAGCCCTCTGCTCCTTGCTAAAAAAAAAAAAAAAAAAAAAAAAAAAAAAAAAAAAAAAAAAAAAAAAAAAAAAAAAAAAATTCATCAGAGGAGGGAGGCATTATGATTATATGGATGAATGGACTGGACTCCGCACATCCAAGTTTGCATCATGAAAAATGCATGGAAAAGTTTTATATCATCTTACAGCAGATGTAAAGAAATCATCTCTTCCATAATCATGAGTTCAGACTCAATCTCTATAATGTGCCATCACTGCATGCTGATGGAGGTAGTGTAGACGGCTTTCATTAAAAGCGAAGCAGGCCATCCAGGTTGGACAAGCCCAAAGGAAGTGGACAAATGAAATCCTGACCTCCACGAGCGTTCGGAGAGCGGCGGCCCCCAGCTTCTCCCATAACAATTACTCTGGAGACCTACAGAGTGCCATAGCTCAGCAATTATTCAATCTGCGACCTGGCACTGAGATCATCAGGTATTAGCGTCCCGACTAGACAAGCTCTGCGAAGTCACAGCAGCACTGCTGGCAAACAGCCAGCCGGGTCATTGGACTTAATGGGAGTCACCTGTTCAAATAAGCAGACTGTGCCTTTGATATATCTCAACAATAGGAGCAACTATTGAATCAGGCGAACGGCTTTGAAGCAGTTTTGGAGGGCCCCCGCGCCCACTACAAGCCATGGCAAGAAAATATCATCTCTTCTGTCAACGGTGGAGTTTTTCAGAACAGAAGCAGATATTCGGTGGAATGCAGCAACCACAAGCAGGTGTAAACAGGGAAAAACTTGACAACAACAATAAAAATCACAGATTCTGGCACACATGTACCAAACCACAGAGACACAGTATCCGTAGAGTGCTGCATAAATGCTAGCAAACTGAAGTATGGCTTTTTCCAGAGCATTACAGGATTTAAAACCGAGTGCGAGTAAACACATGAGAAATGCGTTGGCATCCGAAGCCAGTAGTGTTTGGTATAAGAGCGATAGGTTGTTTGAAGAAGAAATAAAACAGGAAGTCCCTGATTGATTCTTTTAAAATCACTTAACACAAGTAAGGATGTCTCTGTAAGCTTCAACATTCCTTCCAGAGCATCGGGGCTGAGATTGTAAGATCATTTCCTCCTTGAAAGACAGGTTTAATATTGTACAGGAGTTGCTATGGGGGGGGAAAAAAGGCACACACACACAAAAAACGAGAACATTCCTGGCTAGACTATAAATAATGGCATTAAAATTCAATCTTTCATCGAAAACATTCAGTGTCTACAGAAGCTTAGATCATAAGCTTACTCCAAATCCTTTCAAACAACAGTGAATTTTGTATTGATTTGTTTGTCTATTTATTCATTATTCATTTCAAGAGTTTGCGCTCCCTTACGACGACAATTTAGACGTATTTGGCGTATTGGTGTGCTGTCCAAAGGGCAAGCCTGGAAGTCGGCGAACACCAAGCCCTAGTTGTTTGAGCCCTAGCGAGGTGTCATGCTCGAACTCCGCTTGCCCCCCTGGTAGGAAGACGCGAATGAGGCGGAGAAGAGGTGGAGGCGTGATGGGTAACGAGATATGGAAGGGAAGGAAGCGAGCTTATTTAAGGTGAAGGTATATGGATTTGATTGGACGGGGACAGAATTAGGTCGATAAGGAAACGCGGGTTCCAGCCGTGGCTAATCATGCGTATGCGCTCTTCTCGAAACTTGTTTATCAACATCACATATTCATGAGGTATTAACCACTAAATGCTGCCAGCACTACAGGCTTGTTGAGGACTGCGACATTTATAAGCAGTTATTAAATGTCCCAGGCAAACACTCTTGTGTTCAGTATTACATATTTACTGGACATACAGTGGCTAGAAGACACCTGTTAGCCGATTAAACGAGTGCTGCTGTCAATGCTGAATTTCAAATAAATCTTCTTAACACATACTTTACATAGTTGTAGAAATAAAAATAAACTAAAAACAACTAAATACAAAGTACATTTACTTATTTTTTCATACTCGCGTACATCTGTATATTTGGAAACAGTACTGGAAATGTCATTTGAAAATGCAAAGAGCACAGTGACATATCAAAGCATCTGAACAAGCCCAACCCAAGAGTTAGTCTGGTGCCAGACTAGTTCAATTTTACATAGTAGTACTTAAGTGAATGTCCTAACTAAGACTCAGAACATTTCTATAAACTGTATTAAATTGACTTGTTTTTTGTTATTTTGATGACATAGTGACAATAAATAAATAAATAAATACATTTTTTTTTTTCTTTCTAGAATTTCTTCTTGACAACTGTTTTCGGAGCAGTGCACCAGCCTGATTCTGGTTTGCATTACAAACCTACCAAAGTTAGACAAGGTCACTCTAAACATAGCTCTATTGTTGACATCTTCTACATTGGTTCCGCCTGGCTTTACTCCAGACCTCTCATCGGCATTCCAGGGAATCACAGCCAGGAGTGGCGAGAAAGAAAAAGTGAGTGAGAGATACCCTGACTGATCACCTCTCCAAGCCCTCAAAACCACAAGTCGTCTGCAGTGCAGGAACTTTAACAACCGCCACACTTTTGTCAAACAGAATGGCCCCTAAAACTGATCCATCTAATAAAGCAGCAGGTGAGAGAGGCCTCTCAATTCCTGCATGCAGCTCCAGCACGCTCTTAACAAGCTTCCAGCATGGCTGCCGAGTGTTAAATCACTCCATAAAAATCACAGGCCACATCGCCGGCCTCTCTCTCCATCAGCCGCTGGAAACGAGAGGTCAGGGTGAACGTTCCGCGGTGGCTGGGAAAACCTGCTCCTGACTGCAGATGTGGGGTGGGAAGAATCTTCCCAGGAACAACTGGAGAGAGGTTTCTTTATTAACAACAACAAAAAAAAAGCTATCACTGACAAACCAGAAAAGCAGAGTATGAACTCAAAATTTTAGCCTGAATGTTTTTCTAAAAGTTTTTTTATTACTAGTAATGAAAATAGCGTTAGTAGGGCTATATGCAGGCTTGCAATCGAATACAAGAAAGGTGCAGGGTAAAACTGCATAAAAGATCAGTGAAGTCTGGCATACATCACCACAAAGAAGTCATTTCATTAAATGACTAAGAATTACGAGGTCAAAAATGATGGAGTAAACATTCACAATAACTCCACTAGCAATGGAAGCAATCATGAAATCAACAGAATTCTTATTTCATGCAAACTATAAAAAAATAAATAAAAAGCCATGAAAGTTATTACACTGTAGGTAGTCCTTTTTTTGTTTAAAATTTAAACATTTTTTCCCGATTGAACAGAAACTTTGGAAAATACATTTGTTTGTCAAAACACAAAATTACGTTCAGTGCTTGACAAATTTGCATTTTAGAGCTCAAGTTTCAGGGAGGAATATGTAAAAGTTGATGTCATTTGCAGTGAAGTGTGAAGCGCAGTGTGAAAGGTATTTGATTTGTTCTCCTTTGACATCGGTGTAAACACTTCTGATTTCTTCCATATGTTAGGCAAACGTATGGCTTAGATAGCAAGTGAAGGCAACAAACATAAAAGGCAAACTTCGATGCTTTCTAAGTAAAGCTACATAAAAAAAAATATTTTACGAATTCATCATTAGGTTGCCATGGCAAGACCAAATATATGTTTTTCCTAATTATCTTTTGAGATCATTTAGACACCCTTTATATATTTTATATCAATTTCAGATTTTGGTAATGTACTGAATGAGACAGGAGAAGTCAAGTTCATCAGTTCATTGAAATAAACCATAATAGTTTGGTATGGATTCTACACATTTTTTGTACATTCAACTTCTCCTCCCTCCTTTATACCTGACATGGTCAGACTCAAGAAACGTCGAGTTCCTGTTAAAATGATGCTTAAGGAAATTGTATCTGGTCACAGAGAGGTTGTTAATGGACCGTTCTGCAGGTGCTCATGAGGAGCAGAAAAGAAAATAGCCATGGGCTCCTTTGTATTACATGAAAAATGTAGCTGTTCTCCTCAAAATAATCACAACCTTTTCTCTCGATCTCTCAAGATACTGCACGCACGGTTCAAGCAGAGGAAAACACAGGCTATTTTGAAAAAGTTTCCTGTTTATCTTTAGGTTTATATTTAAAAGGTCAATAAACTTGGGAGGTACACTGTTAAAGTGAAATGATCTGTTTTTATGGTGTGTGCTCTAGCCGACAGAGCTGCAATCAAAGCCCGTCTTCTAGAGGCTCAGGCACGCTGTCAGACAGATGTTGTTTCTGCTGCTCTAGTTGCCATGCTCTGAATGCCTATAAACATATCAGGCCAGATGACAAATTTGCAACTGCAACTAGGCTGTGACATATCAACATGCAAATTTATACCACCACAGTCAGCGTTGAAGCCTGATAAGAAGTGTAAACCTGCACTGGCAAACCATTTCACCCTGTGTCCTGCGTGATTCATATGAACTTCAGTTTGTATATAAAGCGCTGAAGGTTTATGAGCGCCCCAGCAGAAATGTGCACATTTCACAGAGCACTCATCCAGAGCGGGTCAGGTTCATGAAATCTAAATCCCGTTGCTCTTGACCGGGTCAGGAATCCGAATTCTATAGGATACTCAGATGACACTTCTTTTGTTAGCAGGAATCTGAGCTATTTGCTCATTTTTGTTTGTATTTCTGTCTAATTTATGTTCTTTCTTTGCCTTGAGCCATGGGTTTCTGCCTTCCAGACTGACTTGGGTCATCGAGTATATGAGATCCAGTGCATCTACACACTTCATAAAAGCAGCAAACGAGACAATTGGATCAGCTGATTCAATCACTCAGGCTTTGGAAAAAGTTTGTTAGTAGAAGACAACTAAAAAGCAAACACTGTTTAAAGGGAACATGTTGTCTGAAGTATATCGTCTCATGTTGCCAGAGCTTTAAACATAAGGAAAAAAGACCTCATGGAAATCATGGCCTCTCATTGCTTATCGGACTGTTTAACTGATCTGTAAACCAAACAAATCAAATTTTATTTTATCGTTATGTGCCATAAGGGCTGGGTTTGACTTAAATAACCCTTCAAATAGCTAAGTTTAAGAAAAAAAGAGAAAGAAAGAAAAAAAGACATTTATTTCATTTTTTGGCTAACCGTTTGGCTCATCTAGTGATTTCTTTATGCCTTAAAATAGCTTGTTGTAAACACAACTTCATTCCAGATACAGAAAAATAATAAGTCAGTCAGAATACTGGTCAACGGATGCAGAGTCTTCCCTAAGCATCAGTGGACTGGTTAAAGCAGGAGTGGGGAACGTTGATCCCGGAGGGCTGGTGTCCCTGCAGAGTTCAGCTCCAGCCCTTATCAAACACACCTGAACCAGCTGGTTGGATGCAGGTGGGTATTTTTTTCCTCAGGGTTGGAGCTAAACTATGCAGGAGAGTGGCCCTCCAGGATCAACTTCCCCACCCCTGGGTAAAAGGATGGACCTATCATTTTTATTTTTACCTTTATATTGCCTCATATGTTTAACAGAAGTGACTGTTATGCTGATTTGGAGAATGAAAGTCTGACTATTGGGATTTTCAGAGGCAAACATCCACATGTCCCCTTGTCAGCCTCTGGCTTGCTGCCCCACTGGGTCAAAGGGAGAGAAGACACCTGCACCAAACTCTAAAAACAGACAGGTTTCTACAGAAACACCACTACAAAGGGCTTGAAAACGCTGACTCTGAATCAAACCACAAAGGGATCTAAAGTGCTGGCTCTCAATAATCAAACGTCAGAAAAGAAAACTGACAAATAATGAAACCTCACACAAAACCTGTATAAGGCTTCAAAAAGAAGGTATTATGTCCCAGATTATTATTCATTATGCATCATTATTTCCCTTTTTAATCTTCCCCTCTAGTAGGCTGTTAAATCAATGAATGAATCATTTAGAGTGATTCACTGCAAAGAATGACTCCTTGATGAATCAGTCGTTGCAATTTTTTATTTTTTTCATAAATTCCAGGTAGCAAAACCTCCCACAAAGCTATCTATAGCTTCAGAAGATATGGGATATAGTAAACAAATACTACTATTATACTCCCAGTTGCTTTTTGATATTTTTGGCCCTCTTTCATTTCATTATATTGAACAGCTCAACTGTTAATTTCCCCAGGATGAGTAAATGACAAATAAACACTTTGGGTGAACTATACCTTTAAGGTTTCGCAGATGTACCATGAGTCACCTTTCCTGAAGTCATCTTGAGTAAACAAAGGCACGCTCGACACAGGCACCCACAGAGATAAAGTCATGCAGGAGTTGCATTTTGGCATACAAATAAACCTACTACAGACTAAACCACAAAACACAACAGGCAACTGTTATACAACAGGCGATGCTGTGCAACACGCTAACACATGGAAAGTACCTTCACTAAATGCCAAGAGCAGGAGCCTGAAGGAGTGTCTGATAAGTGACACACTCTTGCCTCACTCTTACCATGTAAGGCTGAAATAATAAAGGATTAAGACATATGGGAGAAGGAAGTGATGGGTAAATACATTCAGACAGAAGCCAGAGGATTACCTAGTCAATGTTATTCTGAATGAAAATAATTATCGTGGGAGCCACATGCTCCCCAGCGGCCTCCAGGACTCGTTAATTAAGTGCGCTCTTATCGCACATGACGGCTGGCCCACTGCCTATTTTCAAATAAGGCTCCGGCATATGTTCTTACACGAGTGACCTCTGAGGCATTAATCCATTTTGAATGACTAAAATAGGTAAAACCAAGAGAAACGAGTGACATGTTTCTGAAGAAGCCATGAAGTTTTCACAAAATAGTTGAGTGGTTTGTGTGAAAGGAATGTTCCAGATTCTAAACGGGCTCAATTCAATAACCACAGAAAATCATGTCAATCACAAAAATCAAGATGTCACATGATGACTGCTAATTTTTGCATTTTTGTAAAACCATATAAGATTTCTATAAAGGCTTTTGGATTATTTGCATTAAAAAAAAAGTTTTGATCAACCAACATTTGGATTCTTACATGCGTTATTTATCACTAATGAACACAACTTACGAATACTGAAGTCTAAACACAAACGGAAGAAGTAAAAAAGCTATGCGTAGACTTTAATCTACTCCATGGTCACATGACCCTGTCCCCACCATTAAAGGTTTACTCTACCCAAAAATGTCTCCATGCTGTTCCAAATATGTTAAAGCTCAATTCATTTTCAGAACACAATTTAAGATATTTCCAACAACATTATTTTAAATTAGAATTTCATTCAATTAGAAAGGATAAGCGCCTGTGACCCGTTAAAAATAGTAATATTTGTTCATTCAATTCAATGTACACACGCCAAAACTAGCAAACAACAGAAGACGAAGATTTACATGATCATATCTATTTCATGTCATATGTGGCTCTCTTCAGCAGTGAGTGACGAGTCCTGTTCTGTTCACACAGCACGTGTGCTCCGAGAACGCGGTTGTGAGTTCCGTTACAGAACGCGGTGGTCACTCCCTGTATTAGGACTCAAATTTGAATTGTGTTGCTGTCTATGGAGAGTCAGATGCCTCTCTAATTTCATCCAAAAAAATCTTAATTTGTGTTCCAAAGTTGAACAAAGGTTTTATGGGTTTACAACGACATGAGTAATTAATGACAGAATTTTCATTTTGGGGTGAACTAACCCTGTGAAAGTGTTCCCAACAACCTCTTTAATCCCATTTAGGCCTACACAAATACATAATCCCTGCAACACCTCTGTAAGACCAGTAACATGCATTAGGAAAATGGTGCCAATTCTGATGTGATGTCATCTTTAATGAATGTACCTGATCTACTGTGAAAGATCCATCACATGTTATTCTAAAAAAAGCTTGTCTTCATAATCTTCTATAAAATGTATTAATTTGACTGATATTTGGCTGCTTTCCAACGCATATCTGTGAAGAGCTCTCAAGCCTCATGGTTGTATATTCCGGTGGACTTCGCAAAGGTTCTCCTAAACGCTGGGAACGCATCAGCCTACTGTTCTGTCAATACAAACTGAAAAGGCTGGCATTCCTTCCACCCATGAGCGTTCACAGCATACAAAAGAGCAGCAGCGAGAAAAATAGTTCAAAGCGACAAACAGCCCCTCTTCAGGTTACATCAGTGTGACTGTTTGAGAAGAAGAGAGTGAGGAGTCGGTGCTAGTTGAGGATTACACTGAAGTCTTTCTAAAGCCAACTGCCCACACAGTTGAACATGCTTTCATGTGTTCATCTCCAAATGAAAGACGTCACCACACAATGGATCTCAATCGCTGTCACCGCTTGAAAAAACAAAGCATTTTCCATTTCACCACCAGGTTTCTGCCATTTAAAGGGAAGCATTTCTATTTTGGCAAAGCAGCAGCGACTTCACCACAAGTCACTCAACAGGATTTTCATTGCATCAATGATATTTTCAAAGATATGTCGCAAGATCTAAATAAGACTTGGAAGCGAACCGCCGGGAATGTATTTGTTTTCAAACATGAGATGAACTGTATGCTGTTGTTAGGGACACGTGTGTTTGATAAGATTATGTGTGATTAAGCATGGCGATGAATGCCTGTTTTTGTTTAGAGATTACTCAAATTACTCAAAGAAACATCTGTGGTACGTATAGAGTGCGCAAACTAGATAAACGCTTAGTCAGATTTTCATCGGGCCCTAAAATACCATCTCTTTGACTTGCCAGTTAAAAATAAACAAAGCCAAAGTTAAACTGTTTGAGAAGGGAGTGAGGGAATGCGAGGGGCTCTCGGAGCCTGACGTTGATCAAGAGAGAAGAATAGAAGTCAGTCGTTTTTCATCCGTAAGAATTCACAATAGTGATAGGCTTCATTTGTCAAGTGACAATCGGTTAAAAGCCACTTTAAACATGATACTCTTACAACTTAATACATACACGGGAGGTCACGTAGACTAGCTAGATATAAACATCTTTTACAGCTGTGGCTGTCTGCCGGAGGAAGAAAAACAATCAGGAACTGCATTTGTACATTTTCTTGTCTGAACAAAAAATGCTGCCAGGGTTTTTTTTTTACGCGGTTGCTAAGGTGTTCTTAGTGGTTTATATCAATTGCTATGTGGTCGCTAAGGTATTCTGGGTGGTCTCCGTGATATTCGGTTTCTAGATATGGCTCGAGTCCCTTCTTCATCGTAAAACTAATTTTTTTTATAGTGCATTAGGCAAAAAACTGCGTGATCGGCTCTTTCCACAAAAAAACACGGTTTTGGGAGGTATAATATACCACATACAGAGATTACAGAAATCTGGGCTAATTCTGAAAATTCTATGATAAATCATTACCAGGTCCTGATGCAAGGATCAAATCCTTATCCTTTCAGCTTGGATTCACACAAAGTGTGAACGTAGCTTTTCAAAGTAAATGTAAACAATGAGGGACATGTTACATACCAAAAATGTATATAACCAATAGGAGGAGTCATGCCTTTCTTTCTTTTTTTTTGTTTTGAAAGTAGCTATGTCAAGTATCTGGAATATTCCTGCATTCATTGTCCATTTACAAGCATTTTTACAACCAAGAACCTACCTATTAGATTCCAGTATAGCATAAACATTCAGTTTTCCTCATTCTAATTCAAAAAAAGCTATTCTGTTACCTAATACAGCGGTTTTCATCGGTCATCATCCTCTGAAAGTGGTTTCGAACATTATGGCAGACACATTGGAGCTTTCTTGACCCCTCATTTGGTGAAGGAAGTTCTTCCTTCCATGAGATCAAAGCCAATGTATCAGAAGCCAGAGGGCAGATCAATTATCTGAGCACTTTCCACTGTCCAGCTTGTTATGATCAGATGTTCAGACAAAACTGGCTCTTTTCAGGGGCCAGAGGGGAGAGGAGTGATCAAATAGCTCTCCATTTTTCTTCCTCTGCCGAGTCTCCTACACATTGACAAATGTCATCCTGTAAAAAAAAAATCCAGCACTGGTCCCTTGAAAACCCAGCAGCTGTGCTGGACGGGAACTCCTGAGGCATGCTACCACCCGATTCCCATTTGACAACCAGGGAGAACAAGCAGGTGTGCAGCTGAGGAAGACAAGTATATTGGAAGAGGGAGATTACGGGAGAAGCCACACATGCCGACCAAATGCCTTGGCCATGAATGCATGACAGACGACTGGAAAAGCAGAAAAAAAAAAAAAACACGTCCTTGAGTAGACGAGTCAACCGGCTTCAGAGGAGAACAGAGTGCTTATGCTTGCTCTTTGTGTGATAAGAAATGGGATGGAGGCAGAGTCATTAAAACTGTGTGAGATAAGGGAGAGCTCATTCAGACGGCCCGACCCTTCTGATTAAGAGGCTAATTCACAAGATGTCAGTCAAACCTGGAAGGAGAATGTTTTACCGTTCACCAAAACAGAGACAAGGTCCTTGAACAATAAAAGCCTTTTCTTCAATAACTATTCCTAATAAAAACCCCACATAAATTCCAATACAATACATTTTGTCGGAGGGCAATATTAACATTACTCTTAAATTCATGAATGAATTCCTAAAATTCAGTACGGGAGCAGGCTGAACTAGAAATGAGTCTATGAAAACAACTGCCATCATTCTGCTTTAAAACTAGCGACCGTAAAAACAGAACAAATGTGTACAAAAAAAAAAAAGTGTGAGAGAAACAAGACGGTATAATCACATATTACTGTATTTGGTCTTACCAGTTTCTCTTTGAAGACCATATGTCTCAACCATTTAAAGTCAAGAGGTTTGAAAGCAGAGAAGACAAAGAGGGAATCTCCCTCGTAGCGCTCAGGCTTCTGGATGGCCCCTTCAGGATAGGTTATCCTCAGGGTGGTCTTAGTACCTACATCCCTGGTGTAACCACTCACTGGGGCCTCGTTGAGTCTAAAGAATAAATATACTGAGAATCAGTGCAAATCAGCTGCATTTGTCTCTAAAGTCCTTTTGTTTACTCTATTTGTTTATTAATTTGGTCAAGGTGACTTTGAGGACACTCACCTTATCACAACGTCATATTCATCGATGCGGGATCCTAGAGACTTGTTGCTAAGGATACCGCCATTACCTACTACTATACATCTTTTACAGCTCAAACTGCAAAGAGAACATATCAGCAAAGAGATAGTATTAATTCAACATCGCATACATCTTTACAACCATATTCAGTACATATATATATATGAAATGACAAGCTTGAGCAGATATAGTTAAGTCAGGTAAAAAAACAAAACAACAACAACAAAACACTATAACACAATATGCATGCATTATGCAAACAATGACAATCAGAAACAGAATGTTTTATGCATGATACACATTAAATTATATACTGCCTCTCAAACGTTTGGGGTCAGTGTTTTAAGCAAAAATGCATGAAACTGATCAAAAGGGACAAAAAAGATTTTGGAAATTATTTTATTAAATGTATTTCTGACTTGTGAAATGTAATACAATCTTATTGCTAGGCCACAGCATCAAGAAAATACAAAAATAAATGTGATTATCTATTGCATTGTTTATATTGCTATTTCAATAAAGGCTGTCCTTGTCAATTTTCCATTTCTTCAAACAATCTTGAAAAAACATTCACATCACAGTTTCGGCCGAGATAAGAAGCAGCAAAACCTTTCTCATTCAAAATAAGAAATTACTGAGCATCAAATTAGCATATCCGAATGATTTCTGAAGGGTTATGTGACACTGCTGAAAATTCAGCTTTGCCTGGAACAAATGGAAATCGGTTCCATCACATTGTAAGAGTATTTCACAATATTACTGTTGTTACAGTATTTCTGATCAAATAAATGTAGCCTTGATGAGCATAAGATAGCTTACAAATGAAAAAAGTAAGAAAAAATACAATCAGAACAAACCTTTGCACAATAGTGTATATGAAAATGAACAGGGCTGCGTTCTCCGAAACCACCTTAACGCTACGTCGTTCTTAAGATGTACCTTAAGAGATACCTTATCGTTGACGCCTGTTTTCCGAAACCTTCTTAGTTAAGTACACCTTCTGTAAGCCATTCGTTCGTAAGGTTGGTCTGGAGCGCTCTTAGCTGTACCTTAATCGCTGCTGACATGACCACCGATACGCAAAAAGCTTTTTCACATCGCAGTTTAACTACACAAAGAACATTTTAAATAAACATTTCATATAAAATCTGATTTAGTATTAAATTTACATTTTTGCTTTACTTAAAATTTTTACACATAAAATACTTAAGTTGTTATAGCCTACACTCAGTGAATGGAAGTGTTTTCATGAATAAAGTTTTCAAAAACGAATGGTTGTTAGCTTTTTTAATTACTATCCTAAAGCACATCAGCTGGCGAACCGCTTGACAGAAACGGCTTAAGAGTCTATATAAAGAAAGACGAGTTTACGCAAACTTTATAGCTATGGCAGCGCTTGCAAAATCGTGCCATTTTTTACGGATCACGTCCCACTGTCTTGATTGGCTATGCATTCCCAGATTTCTCTCTTTTTTTTTTTTTGTGCGGACACTCACGAATAATCTACATTGAATTACTCCCTGGGCGAGACCCCCTCTTAGCGCCCAACCCCTTTTTCTCCCTTTTATAATTTCAAATAACATTAGAAAAGCATTTATTTGGAGTAAAAATAAAAGAAATAATAAAAAAGTTGAAAATGAAATATTTTAAAACCTTTCTAAAATAAAACATTTACACTCATTAAGCTGCGTTCTGCACTTCAATACTGAGGTTGACGCTAATAATGTGATACGGCTGGATATGTTGTGGAGAACTTTACCACACTTATGGCCGTGAGGGCGTGGGATTGCACACTTGCTAAATTCTAAACACATAAACATATTTATTTCTGCATGAACATGTTTAAATGTCTAAAACGCTTCTTTAAGAAGAACATTGTTTTCTCAATACTTTTCCTATACCGCTGTGAAGGAAAGAGCGCACAATCGATCATCGAGGCATCGATATCAATGGACAGCACCTGCTAAGGTCGCACTTAAGAAGGTTTACCTTAAGCACCATCCTAAGGTATAGTTCGGCGAACACACGTAGGAAAGGTATAACTGTAGTTAAGGTGAACCTTTTAGAGTCTTCGTAGCGCGCTAAGAGACAACGTTATCGGAGAACGCAGCCCAGAACTTTTGGACAAGGACCTTTTAGGAAAATGATTTTAAGAGATGCATTTCAAGAGTCTTACCTATCTAAATCTGGACCCAGTCCATAATTCTTTGTGATAGTTAATATAACATCTATGATTCTTTCTGTAGAGAGAGAGATAACAAGAAAAAAAACAAAGGGATGAAACAAAAACACCTTCAGATGGTTAAGGCTATGATCTGATTCGAATGATTTTCTTCATCAATCATGCACACTGCTGGTGGTCTGATGGAGGAGCACGGCTGTGTTATTCAGTCCTGGAAGTTGTATTAGAAACTAGAAATAGGTTACTGACACTTTGAAAAAAAGCAGTCTGTTGAAGTGGAATGTCATTTGCAAACAAATAAAATTCCTGTGCCAAAGACTTCAATAAATGCTTTCCAATGCTTTCAGAAAATTCACAGAGCTGTTTGCTCATAGCGATCATTCCTCCGATACCCTTGCAGGCATTTATGGCTGCCACCCATTTTGTCACATGATATCAGTGAAGACACCGGATTTCCTAGTAAGGGTGCATTAGCGTGATCCATCGAGTTGCCAAAAAGCATCGGTATGCATACTATTAAAGTCCAAAGACAGGAAGACAGTTTGGAAAGGAGCTAATTCAGTGAGCAGAAATGTACATAACCTTGCCCATTTTCCCATCATGCCTTTTTGACCCTAACTATAAAGCAATGAACCAAAGTCAAGGCGGCATAACACAGAGGGAAACACTTTGGGAGGTCTGCTAGGTACTTCGCAATACGTGCAAAGCGCCAAATCTACATCTGTACGTAATTCTTTCTTTCTTTTTTTTTTTTTTTACCCATCTACCCTCTAATGACTGCCATTACTGTTTCTGAAAACAAAGAGCTCACATGTGAGATTATCTTTTTTATTGGCATAGATGCTATGTTATTAGGAGGCAAACCTAATAGGATGTACCGATGGTTTGAAGCGAATGGTTGTGATTTCAACAATACCGCATGCGAGAACCTTGTGTAAACTGATTTGCCCTCTGCAAACACAACGGTCGGTGTAGTGCAAAAGATAACGTAAGAGCTTGAAATTTGTATTGACCTTTAACTGTAACCTTAATGATTAAAAAACATCAGGGAGTAGCCGTCATTGTTTGGACAAAGCGCTGATGTCTCACATCAAGCATCACCACCGACTGCATAAACAGTGACGGGACCACACTGGAAAAAGAAACGCAAAAAAAAAAAAAACATATAACAGTTTCGCAAAGAAATCAGACTTTTTTTAAGATAAACGGCATAAACATTTCAGCCAAATATCGCTCTTGGCAGTTTAAACAAACGAGCCCCTCATCTTTAACATACACTGTTTTGGCAAGAGAGGGGAAAAAAAAAATCACGTTCTGAAATAAAGTAAAAATGGTCGGGTACGACGCAAATACTTTAAGGAGCTTTTAGGAGCTTCAGAGAGTTCGAGTCACATCATGACACATTTCTTTCATGTAATGTTTGTCAAAAATTGTTTAAAAACTGATCAAACACGCTCCTCAATTTCAGTATGATTCATCGCCGAACTTCACTTAAGTAGCTGAAAGTGACACTTCATCCTGAGTCACTGGAGACATTTAAGAGGCTACTTAATACTTTAAGGCACTTAAAAGGCCAAACCTGCAGTCAAAACAGCCCTAATGGTTTATTCTCCTTTGAGGTATTTGGTTCTCCCATCTGTGAAGGATGTTGGGATTACCCTACAGACCATCTGCAACGCTTTGACTGGATGTTTTCCACTGAGGGCGACGTAATCAAGAGCAGAAATCACAAAGTCGTAGGTGGCCACATGGATCGCTTATATTGGAATTGGTAGTGCAGAAATAAGACATCTATTTTTATGCCTTTCTGTCCCACAACTTGAGAAGCTTTGTCAAGCTCTATTCAAGAACCACACGTATCAACCTTTCCAATTGAATAAAGTTAAAAGTGAAGTCACGCTAAGCTCACGATCCATGCAGCAAACAAAAACCAGGTGTAATGTAAACATGGGACCTGCTCTTTTGAAAGTCTTCATGTGTGTGGACACGGCAGGCCTTTACTGAACACAAAGGTTACATTCAAGGTACCCTTATGTGCCCGGTGCCCTCAAGTGCTGGAACATTTGACAATGTGCTGAAATCTAAGATGTAATCATCTTTTCAGATGGAGGGAGAAAAAGAGGCTTCAAGCAGACAACGGTGGATTACATTAACAACCCATTGGTTTCAAGAAACCGTTGCCTTATCTACAGCTCTTTTCCAAAGGTCTCAATCTCTTTGATACATTCACAAAGCTCAGTAGAATGAAGTTCTTGTTCTCCGTTGAATGGAATAAACCCCCACATCACTGAAGTACATAAATGTCTGCCATACTGTGCAATGCATCTGGCCACGTACACACTGCAAAGGTTTGCCCCCGCTCTACTGGGATATCAAACCTAATAGGAGTCTGGCATCCTAAAACTATAAAGAAACATCCACGCCAACAGATTCAACTACTGGGAATTTATCATGAGAATCATTTTTGCGATCAGTACAATATTGTGTGTATCAAACCAGGGCTCTGAACTGGTTCAAGGAACAAAAACAGAAAATTAACAGGAACATAAAAACTAAATCACGCGTTTAAATTTGGCAATCGACTAATTTGGTAAATTCGTGTAGAGTTGTAAAGTAGTGTATGCAAATGTGTAGCATCGACTAAATTGCCCACCCTTTTTTTAAGCAACAACAACAAAAATTATTATTTCCTCTGCTGGGGATGATCTCATTTTAAAATGTTAAAATGGATACATACCTTGCGTTTTGAATCCAAATGGAGGTAAATAGTTTGTAACTTTTGCAAGTCGCTTGAAGTTTCGGTCCAGAAACATGGAAGCTGGCTTACTAAACCTGCAAAAGCGTAATAAACATAATATAATGATGGACAATTAACATTCAGATTAATAAATGTTTTTTTGACCTAAATTCTATATTAGCAAATTTTGCACAGTGCATCATAGCAACATGTCAATTTCATATGAAAAGGGCTAATAGCATATAGCCAAACAACACATTCACTTCCCGGACATCAGGAGGTGGGGAGTCAAAAGGGGCTTTTGTCTGTGAGGTCTTGCTTCATCTCTGCTTTGACCTGTGGTTAAAGTTTAAAACAGTGTGGCTGAACCGGCACCAATCAATCACAAACCCAGGCCTCCGTTCACCCCTTCTCAAGAGGAGTCAGGGGATACCCTACCCGGAGGCCATTTCCCAGCACACTCCTCTCTTAAGGCTAGATGTGCTAATGCAACGATGAATGCCTGCGCCTCTGACCCGCAGATCCTCACCGTCATTTCTTATCTACTCCGCCTGCTACCAAAGGGCATTTCTACAACATTTAAAGCAATCCAACTGGGAAATCTCCAGGAAGTGGAACAGTGAGACGCTGAAAGGTGCCGGTAGGCAGTGCGAACATCCAGAAGCCATCAAGCCACACCATTTTAGATCCAAGATTTCATTTAATAAGAACCGAGTAAGCCTCAGACAGCAGATGCATTTTTCACAAGCATTCCTCTTTTCTGCTTCTGTAAGTGTGGCCACACGATGGATGCCTGTTTCTACGACCCTCCCAACTCAGCAGCCTCATTATTCATTTACAAACATGAGGATATTGGATCGTGTGTCTTTTTTTCCTTCTTTTTTCAGGTCTTTTACGATTAAAGTTAGAAAATTGCAGTGGGGGATGGGGGGTTTGGTGCAATAACAAGGAGAACTTGTGGAGAGGTGCAGAAAAAAAAAATTACACCCCCTTAAGAAAACTCAAAAGACTAATCACGGGTCGGTAAAGAGAACACATGGGTCATTTAAAATACAGGTCCTGCTTTTTAGAGAAAAAAAAGCAGCAGAACTGTTTTCCCAACAGTATAGCAAAGCACAGCCTTTATAAACCACCTAAATACAGTATACAACAATATCCGATACGTGGGGAAAGTGAGGACAAAGATGATGTCCATTGAAGAAAATGTCAAAGCGCATCAACAGGATATAAGTAAAAAATAAATGAATGGATCAGAATTGGCAAGTGTGATACAAGTGTGTCTATTTTGTGCACAAATTGATTAAGGCCATAGGATGTCCGACAGTGTCAAAAAGAAAGGGAAATCGCATTGGATCCTCTCTTTATATCACCTGATAAAGGCAGACAAAGCAAGTCCTTGCCAAAACAAACTGTGATAAATTAACTTGTGGCTTGTGGGGTGCGGACAAACTCACATTATAAATAACTGGGTGAGAGCTTCAAGCCTAAAGACAGACAGGCGTCTGCTTGTCAAAAAGGGTCCTGAACAGGAGGCCTGTGCACATTGTGCTCATTTCCTCATGGCTATCTCTCACTGGGGGCTGTATTTTTATAACCGCGTGCTCAAGTTCAACCAAGACATTTGATTTAGGAGTCCAAAACAAACAATTTTGGGAAAGGAGTAGAGGTGTTGAAAATGAGGTGGATTCCAGGGGTGAACTGACAGAAGGTGGGATCACAAGGCTTCAGGTGGTTTCCTACACACACAGGGATCCCTAATAAAATATAACTCCAACAGGGAGAGACCAGTGACAAGTGGTTATTAACAAACAGGATCATCTTTACTTTACGCAACAAATTAATTGAGGGTGACTAGATGGTTTAGTTTGCAACTAAAATGCAAAGATAAAAGCAAGTGTGACACTTGAATTTAAGACTTTAAAGTTCTTTATCTAAACACAAGGTCACAATTCTGTCCTCTTAGATGTTACATAAAAGAAGAAATCCTCTTTACATGATAAAATTCAATTCATTTTAAATTAGTTAATGCATTAGGTATTTTTTTCGGGGGGGGGGGGGGGGGGGGGTTTGA
>JAUMHG010000034.1:6203878-6224066 GCA_032359395.1 Enteromius anoplus
GAAACGATGGTGTTTGAGACTCACAGTATGTTATGTCCATGTACTGAACTGTTATTATTCAACCAGGCCAAGGTAAACTCAGTTTTCCATCATATGGCACCTTTAAATGATGTTGGTAGAGTTAAAACAGCTGATGGCAGAGCAAGGTGGGCTTTTGCAGCTAACTGAAAAGCATGGTTTCACACATTACAAAACTGCATTCAGGAAATCCATGAAGTAAAATTAACAATTAGTTATACGCAAAAAAATAAAGAAATAAATAAAAAATGAAAATAATGCTGCATAGCATGTTTTTCTTTCAACTGCTATTTGTTATGAGCACCAGTAGTCTCCACAGGTTGAACTAATCTTTGAGTTATACAATGCGTTTGTCAGGAATCAGGATACGTTTCATTTAAAGTTTCATGAATGAGGCTCAATGTCTCTTTAAGGTCTGGTGAGTCTAAAATGGTCATGATACTGACAGCTTGCAAATCACTGTGATTTAGATGTTGTACAAATCCTTGTAAAACGAAAGGAGAAAACTCATTACACATGCAGTATAGCAAAACATTATGCTCTAGGCCTAAAGAAATTCATTCTGTTGAGTGTTTCAGTTCTGAAGGCTAGGATGCGGTCACTGGTACTAAATGTGTCTCCATGACTATATGTACCATAATGTATATGACCGTATAAAAAAATGTGAGAGAATTCAACCCTACTTATCCCTATTGATTTCAATGGATTTACTTGAACTAAAATAAAATAACAACATTAACTATGTAGTATTTCAAAAAATTTGCCATCTGTTTTACCCTGCCTTGCAGTCGCAGTTTTGTCTAGCATCTGTGTTGTCATTTTTTTTCTTTCTTCAAATTACCATGTTTTAAATAAGTTTCTCCTGGAGACTCCATTACATTGTTTAAGCTAACACTGGGCTCATTAAGTTCATATTCAACTTAGTTATGGGGAAAAAATGATGTTGTTAAAAAGCATAGGAATACTGATGGTAAACAAATGAAATTCACTGTCTGTGGTGGTTATGTCCCTGATGCTTTGGGCCTGAAAACGGAATTTCTAGAAAGTAGTAACCTTTTTAAATAAAATGGGGAAAAACATTTCCTAAAAATGACCCATGTACATTTAGACCTTTTCACACCAAGTGCTCAAAATCTCTCAGTTTTGTGTTTGAGAAGATCTTTTGTTTTGCCTAGTGATAAAAGCACACCAATCAAAAAGATCAAAGTAATATTGATTATATAAGCACTGCCATTTAAACGTTTGGGGTTGGTAAGATGTTATTTTTAGAGAAATGTATGCTTTTGTGGGTGTCAGTGTGTGTACAACTTAACAAAAAAGCCCACTGCAGTGATTGTGCCTAGAAACAATAACTACAAACTTATGAGGCGTAGAGTGGGGCACCATTCAGGTATCCATCTTGCCGATGTGAGCTTTGTCGTCATTCATCTCCACCTGTTGTATTATCTTTACAAGTACTTGCTGCACTGTCCGTGTAAAAAAATACTTCATTGGCTTGCTTTTGGTTCATTTTTGAGTTCCATTTGGTGTGAAAGGGTCTTTGGTGTGTAATGTATTGAAGGACATTATCTCAGGACTACCAGGCCTTCTGGGGTTCTCATGTTGACCAGAGTGCACTCTTTGCAGAGAGGCTGTACCTGAGCCTACTATTCGTCCCACGGAGACAGGGCCATCCACCACCGACTCTGAAACACAAGACCATCAGTTAGGCCCGGTGGTTCTGTTTTGTTTTGGAAACTTCAAGGTCACGCTGAATGACCTTAGGCCAAACCCTCAAAGCCCAACCTATTCAGACAGTATGAACTAGAAAGCTGCATTAGTTCCAGGAATTACACGAAGAAATATTAGGACGCCCATCACCGTAATTTCCAGCTGATACCACGGGTTGCCTGTGCAATAAAGCTTTGATTATCCAAAAAAAAAAGCCCTGATGGATTCAGTGTTAAGGATGTTAGTGCCCACCGGCGAGCCCATTGATTATTTCACCAGTCCCCAATAATTGCCACAGAAGAAGGAGCGGTGGAGAGTTTCTACCTTTGGTCACAGTGGATTTGACAGAAACACTAGTGGCTTTACTGACTTTAACTGTGGGCTCCACATGTTTATCTGTGGAACAAAAGAGTTATGAATTAGCAGGCCTGCTAAAATACTGTATATGAAAGTCAAAGAGCATGATAATGAAGGTAAACTTTTTCAACAAACCAGCAACACACATCAGCACATCATTTAGTGCTTTCAGAAAGATCCAGTATTCATGCCACACTTTTTTTTTATTGTTTCTAATTTTTTTCTAAAGGAACAAAACGGATATCACCATGGTGCCAAAGCAGCACGTCATCTCCCAATATTCATTAACATGGACCAATCATCTGCTTAATGAAAATGTCATCATTGCAAATTTGACACAATGTTGTACTGCTACTTGCATATACAGCTGAAAGTAAGGATTAAGCTTGATTTCAACTACAAGACCAGACAGTAGAAAAATCACAAGTTTTCACATAATGGTTTGTAGCAAAATATTTAATATAGAGGAGCTTTATAAGCAGTGTCCGGGCATCTTATTTTTTAACATATTTTTTTTAATTTACAAACGTGATAGCACTGCTATACGTGGCAGTTCTGAGTTTAGGCGACTCTACAGCAATCAAACCAACAGAGCGCTGGGTTCTTGCCCACTCTTTACCATTTATCATCAAAATAGGGTTGCGTTTCCTTCCCTCATACCCTTTTCAGAGCCATTTATTGTGATTTGTCTTCACAGCGTGTCCTAAAGTGCCTTTCATAACAGGGGCTAGGTTCAAAGAAACCCATCCCAGGTTCACAAAATTTTCCAAAATAAACTGGGCGCAGCTGTCGAAATGCGCCGTTTATAATTAATCTAACTTTTTCCACAGAGGTTCAAGATACCGAAGTCAGCGAACGCAAACATGAATTGAACACTAAATTATCTCAGCGAACGTACACGAGGAGGGGAATAAATGAAAAAAACCTGCCAAATCCATTTCCTCAGCTGCGTTTCTGAGGGCCAATAAGAAATCATCAATCAATAAAACTTCAAAATAAGTGCAGCAACCAAATAGTTATTTGCTTCATCGTTGGTCAGATTCTTTTCTACAAGGAACGAAAACATGTTCTTATGTTTTATCAAGTAGAGCATCAATCATATTTCCACTATTTACACATTTCGGGCCCCTTTGCATATCAGGAACATAGGGGCCGTTCTGACTCGTTGTCCGTTTTCCAACAGCATGCTGAAGTACTTTAGTGTAAGTGTTGTACATGATAAACATCCTCTTGCTGTGGTGAGTGTGGAGCAAAGGCACTTTTCCACTATCTCTTCTGTAGGATTGTTTAATTTCGCCCCCCAGTGGCATGGAACTTTCAAATTGGTAGTGAAGCAGCTTCTCCTCTAAAACTTACATTCATCAAGGCAAAACGTATAAACAATAAACATGAATAATAATGTTAAGAATACTAAATTATATTTTTATTGTTTGATCGTCTTGCCTTCCGACACTCTCATACAATAATTATTATTATGCATAATATAAAACATGTATGTTAGTAGATAGTAGTGTTGTCATTCATTTCATGTCTTATAACTCGTGAAGACATTTTTTTTTTTTTTTATCCTTACTGGAAAACACTTTGATCTTTTTAGGACTGAAAGAAAGATTTAGCTTCCTTTCCAAATGAGACATGCCACATTGAATCATTGTGAATCAGCCCCTGTGCTGTGACGCTCTTCCTCCCTCTAGTGGCTAAACAAAGGTTGCAGTAACGTTGACGTGAATACGTTTTGGGATCCACCTAATTCATTAGACAAGTACAAAGTCTGAGTGTCTCCCTACTGTTGTCTGAAATGTCTATAAAGGTCTATAAAAAGGTACTTGGCACTGCTTATTTTCAAAATGCAAAAATAAAACATGCCTACAAGTAGTATAAATGTAAAGATATATGAGGGATTCAAATGTATTATCTTCAAATCAATAACACAACATGCAGTACACACTTTATCACATCTCAATGCTTTTTCAGTCAAGGCAACGTGTACAGCTTATCTGATACGACAAAATCATTTGCCACAATCAAGGATTTTCTAGATAACGGAATTGGATTTACTCCTATTTCATAAGACATACTTCTCTTACGTAAAGCTTCAGGGGCCAGTTGCATAAACACAGACACGATTGTCAAGACATGAGGTCTTAAAAAAGAAAAAAGGAAAATACTGTCAGCCTTTACTCACCATCAAGTAGTTCCAAACCTGTATGAATTTCTTTGTTTTGCCGGACACAGAGGTACATATTTTGAGGAAGGTTTGTTTTGACTTCTATGGTATTTTTTCCCCTAATATGGAAGTCAAGGGCAACCAAAACAGCCTGGTTACAAACTTTCTTCAAAATATCTTTTTTTGTTTGTTCGGCAGAACAAAGAAATCCATACAGGTTTGGAACTTGAGGGTGAGTAAAGGAGTTGATCAACCAGTTAGCGAAGAGGTAATCATTCTCACTTGAATTCAAAACAGTTACGACCAGTTGAACTGAAATCAAATTTAGATGGATTACTTGTTTAGACTTATCTAAGCAGTTCATGCACTGGGCACCGGGGATGGCAAACTCCGGTCCTGGAGAGCCACCGTCCTGCAAACGTCAGCTTCAACCCTGATAAATCCTCACATAAATCAATGGCATTAGCCCTTGTTCAGGTGTGTTTGATTAGGGTTGGAGCAAAACTTGATCTTGTTCATATGGTCCAGTCTTTATCTCTAAACGTTTTTGCTGACATTAAAGATCTAACTAGAAACCCACTAATAAAAATGCCTGTTTCCTCCATATGATTGATTCATCCTTTAAATAAACTGGACAAAGTCCATCCTAGGATTTATACAAGACCCAATACAAGTATCAAAGTTCAAACAGGTCACAATTGGATTTGATTCAGTAAGTTATGGACCGATAATCTGAAAGCTAAAAAATTATGACCGGGGCATCACTATCACTAATTCTTTCATGAAAAAAGGACATCTATTTTGCCCCTTTTTACAAGTTTTTCATATTGGCCTTCGGTGTCCCCAGAGCGCGTCTGTGAAGTTTCAGCTTTAAATATCCCACAGAGCATTTATCATACCATCTGGGAAATTAGAGAGAGCAAGAGTCCTACCGCATTCAAGGCACTAAAAGGTATCAAGGAGACTATAGACAAAATAGTCAGTTTGACATCAGTGGTTCAACTTTCCCCTTTGTCACCACGACATGTGTGTGTGCTTTTCTTTGAACGTAAACAAGGCACAGCACATGCATGTTATTCAGCAGCGTCACATGCATGTGTTGTTTACGTGCCGAACGAAGCGCACACATACGGTATATAATGGTAGTCTCCATAAAAGCACTAGGGTGACACAAAGAATTGTTGAACAAAGTTTTTTATTAATTGTTTCACGCCATACCAGCAACAATGGCTATACTCACGGAAAAAATAAAACATCTCAACTTCACAAACATTTTAAACACATTTAATAACAACAACAAAGCCATTATATAAATAAACAAAAAGTATAAACATTCAATTCAAATGTTTTACACTCCTTTCACAAACTGCTCTCTCTTCCTCTTTTAACAGACAATGAGCAAGTCTTGTATGACCAGTTCAACACCTTGTTCACACAACCCGATCATATAGAGTTTAAAATTATAAAAGTTTATGCCTCGATTCAAAGCGGGTTTACTTCATACAGTTTGTAATGTATACAATTATTTCACTCCATTTGCCATTAATTATTAATAATATATTGAGTCAGTAAAGGTTTCATGCCAGTTGCTGGTATATTGCATTCCGTCACATTGAACTGGAGCGCTTCTTTTTCTGTTTATTGCCTTGTTAGTTATTATGTTGTCATTTTGCGCACTAAAAGTATTCTCATAGTTTTATAAAATTATGGTTGCACCACTGATGTCACTAGACTGTATTGTCAATGTCTTTGGTACCTTTCTGGTAGGATCCTTGCTGTCTATGAAGTGTAAAGAAAATATGCATTTTATCCAAAAATAATGTTATTTTAATACACACACACACACACACACACACACACAAATTATAATTTTGAAAAAATAAAACACAAAGTTACTTCTGAGATCAAATCTGTTCAATCTGAGCAAAGGTGGCTTTGAAAATAAATCTGCATTGTTTATCCGTTTGATCTTTCATTCAAAAAATGTACAAAACTCTAACCTATCATTGAATTAAAACAATTGAAATGGGGAGAGAATCTCATTGTGAAATAAATGTTTTTCTCCTATACTTTTTGGCCACAATTATTGGCACCCCTAGAATTTTTTAGTGAGTAAAGTATATTCTCATATTCACAATTTGGAGCACTTCAGAGTGATTGTGAACATGAAAATATCCAGCCCTGGCTTCCTGTGTCACAGAAATATATACAGGAGGGAAAACAAAGCCCAAAATCCCACAATGAGAAAAACCAAAGAATATATTTCTTACATGCTTGCAAAAGATAATTGAGCTTCATCAATTAGTGAAGTGGCTTTAAGAAAAGAGTTAGAGCAGTGAAAATGTCCATTTCCACCATCAGGGAAAATAATAAAGAATTTTCAATCAACATGCAATGTTAGGAAACGGCCTGGAAGAGGACGTGTTTCTCTATCCTCCTAATACACGGCGAGGAGTAGAGTTTGAGTGGCTAAAGACTCTTCAAGGATCACAGCTGGAGAATTGCAGAAAACAGTTGAGTTTCAGGGTCAGAAAACCTTTAAGAAAATAGTCAAACAGCCACTACATCAGCACATGTTGTTCAGGAGGGTTTAAGACAAATTCTCCTCGCTCATCCTAAAACAATCTCCAGCATGTTCAGTTGTCAGACAGGACTGGAACTACACATGGGACTGGCTTCTATGATCAGATGAAACTAAAAAAATAGTTTTTACCAGCAATCACTCAAGATGGGTTTGGTGAACACAGGGATAGACATTACTCCATGTGTACAATGACGTCTACTGCTGTGTTTTTGATGTTGTGGGTCTATATTTCAGCTGGAGGTCCTGGGCATCTTGTTTAGACACATGGCATCATGGATTCTATCAAATACCAACAGATAAAAATCAACAATTAACTGAGTCTGTTAGAAATCTTACAATGGGCCATGGTTGGGTCTTCCACTGGGACAATAATCCAAAACAAACATCAATATAAAACATTAGTCACAGAGCACAAAATGAAGCTTTTGCCATGACTGTCCCGGTCCTCATACCTGAACCAACAGGGAGCTGGTAATCTAAAGGGTCTGGAGTGATTCTGGAGGAAGGAATCGTCCCTAATCGTCATCTTATCAGGTGTTCTCCAAACTCTTCAGAAAACTCAGAGCTGTTATCTTGGGAAAAGGACAATAATTGTGGCCAACATGTATTTGAGAAAAACCTTTGTTTCATCATGAGTTTTTCTCTCCATTTTCAATTGTTTTACTTCAACGGTAGGTTAAAATTTTCTCAATTTTTTGAATGAAAGATCAAAACAATGCAGATTTGATTTTCACAGCCACCTTTGCTCAGATTTCCCAAGGGTGCCAATTTTAGTCGAGTGCACTGTATCAGATTCACAATTTTAAAAAAATTAGTTAAAAAATATTAAATAACACAAAATGACAGAAAATTCGGAGACTGTGAATCTTTTTGACTGACTTGCTGAAAAGAAAGTAAGTAAGAACACTTTTTCCACACAATAACGATTTCTGCTGTGTTAGTTTTTACCTAACTTACTTATCTTTGTCTTGTCAGTTACCCATAAGCTGCTTACATGTAAGGCTGGTGATATTAACATAGATGCAGCGTTCTCAATGGAAAATTCTGTCAAACAAGCAGGGCTACTGTTGCACACAAGACAACCCTCTTTTGTGTGGTCGATGGAGTGTGGAATAAAGCTACTGAAGGACACTCTAAAATGACATGCAAATGTAAAAACACATCTGTTCTCCTGCCAAAAAATAAATCAACCATTCTAACATCTCCGGCCTGAACAATCTCAAAAAGAAGCACAGGAGCTGAAGCCAAAATAAAATTCAGTTGATTAGCCGTCTATAAAACTTGAAAGAGTACTAATCTCTCAGTCCAGAAGTCCACAAACTAATACCTGCACAAACATTTAAAAAACAAGTATTTTTCGACACAAATCCCTACCACGTCTCTAAACCATTTACACAGACTTAAAAAGGAGGATATTTAAAAATCACGCCAATGGCAGTTTTCCAAATTCTTGTCCCATCGCCAAATAAAAGGTGAATTATCCACACAAGACTGACCTGACCTAAACAACCTGTTGTAAGACAAGCATACAAGCAGACTGTTAAGATTAATAATTTAACTGACAGGGAGTCAACAAACAAACTGTGGCAAGCATACATATTGACAGAGCAAAAGGCACCCACGTATGGAGAGGTCACAACCTGACATTAACAGATAGATGGCAATGGGAGGTAATACTCACGTGGCTTCTGGCCCCATATGTACAAATGGAGCTTCCAAGAAGAGTAATAGATGAACCCCAAGACCAGCACGGTACACAGGACGAACAGTAGTTTGTGTGCAAGCTTCATGTTCCTCAACCATTCACATGGTACCGTGTTTTTATATCACCTAAGAACAGGAATGAAAAATACAGGGAAGTTAAAGATCACACATTTGCAGCGTGCAGTAAAGCAAACAGACGTTCGTTATTAAAGCAATCCGGTGATGCTTTTTACATTTTCAAATGTAAATAAAGTTGCTGCTTGAAAATGAGAACATGCAGAGTTACAAAGGACTACCCCAAAGGGTGAAGAGAGATGAGCTTTCCGATACTCAAAGATGTGCATCGCTTTTGCAGTGGATTCAACGGTATCTAGTTTTGTTTTTTAAATGAAGCAAAACACAGACAATAATGTGTCTAAAATGTAAGTCACTTAACATTAACTTACAATGCAACTCTCCTCTTTCTCTGATTTTACTTAACTAGACGTAAAACACAGGATACCATATAGTCAATGAGTGAGAAAATCGGCAAGCTGAGTGAGCGTGAGAATCCTTTCATTTTCTATGTCGGCAAGTTCTTGCAGCGCTGTGTTGTGCTGCGTTTTGTTAAGGGTGAGCAAGCATAAGCATGGCTATAAAAGGGGTTCGCAAAATAACATGGTCTGGGGTGGCGTTAAGAATTGTTTTATGATATCACCTACAAATGCAACTCATCATATACACTGGACACAAACTTGTAAATGTATGCGTTTGTCAAAGGTTTTCTCTGTTTTGAATGGAATTGGGAAGGGTGTTCTTTAATGCTTCCAACAACAAAAAAAGGCTATAGCTTAGGGGTGGATCATTTCATTATTTATGCAGCAAAACTGATTAATGGAATAGTTTTCATTAGTATGCATTACTATATGATTTTTTTCTAGTGCTCTTATAAATATTTTAGCATGACTTTGTTGAAAGGTTAACTACTTGAACAGATCTGTCTACCAGTGTTATTATGCTTCTGTTTTTATATCGTCAAACCATTTCATAAAAAATAAAATGATGATGACTAAATTTTTGTTTTGTTTTTATTTTAGAGGCAAAAATGCATTTGGCCTACATTAATTTTTAAAAGGCAGTAAAACCTTTATATTGTTACAAAAATATATTGTAAAATGACATTCAAATACAATACAGTTAGTTATTATATATACTTTAACATCTCACAATATTCCTAACAAGTTTCTTAACAAATAAATGCAGCCTTAATAGTGATCTCAAAGTCAAAAATTGACTCAATATTGACCACAGAGATAATAGCATGATGCATTTGAAAAGAGGTTAGTTACTTATGGTTAGTTCTTGTAACAAGAAAAAAGATAAATAAATATATATATATATATATATATATATATATGCTGCCATGGAAAAGTACAACACCCAAGTCTAAAAGAGCGTTGACTGCATTATACTAAAAGTAAAAAGCTAATATTTAGAAACAGAGAAGGCTGGGCAATACATTGCACAATAGCTAGTAAAGCAGTTTCCTTGATTAAATCTCTATCACCTGTTTTCAAATGAACGGCAGTTAATACACAGACCCGTAGATCACTCACAAGCAATGCAATATTGCTTTCGGTATCACAAGTGAATGATCCACGAAACTCGATATCGCATAGCTTGTCAGTGTTACGGCTCTCTGTTTTAACTGCCGTTCATTTGAAAACAGGTGATGGAGATTTAGTGTTAATTAAAAACTGGCTTTACTGATGAGCATAAATATACTTTGGGATCTATCGCCCAGCCCTATGAGAAGCACGAAGAAAACAAATAAGCAAGTAAGAGAAAGTAGATCTACCTTCAAAAACATTCAAGAGCAAAGCAGCAACGGATGTAATGGCTTTACAAACTATGGACATTATAAAGAAAAATCAATGAAACGTGTTCTTACTACAGGCACTACCACAAAACCCCCAACAACATAAGTAAACATCCCCAAAGAGAACAATCTCCCTTTGGATAAAATAACTGATGTATGAAGTCATGAAGTACATTAACATCACACAAGGTTCTATGAAAAAAAATATTAAATAATTATGGTCTATGAAATGCATTTTTTTCACCAGAACTGTTTTGCTCTGTATATTATTAATTTTATTTTGCCAGGCTATAGTGAAGAGCCTTGAGCTTCTGGTATTTAAACACAGAACATGATAAAATGCTCATCAAATAAAATCACGCAGTCTTCATACAGTTTCATATCTTCACTAGTCAATTCATATTGAGATTTAATTCGTCCTAGGCATACTTTTTTAATTATTCCCCCAAATTTTGCTTCAAATATGCGATGTTCACAAATTCCATGTTTATAACTTCAGTCAGCAGTTCTGTCTGCGTTTTCCACGTCACGGAAATCATTGGATCCTAATGAACATGTTCCACTAATATTTGAGAACTTTCGCTCTCAAGACAGAATAAAACAATACGTTTTGGCATGTCAAAATAAAGTTTTGTGATGACAATTTTCACACTCAGATTTGGAGCCAAAAAGCTTTATTCAAATCCTTGTTACACAATATGCCAGTGATATAAATTTATCTCAATATGGTTCCAGGAGTAAACTGTTAAATAAAAACACATTTTTAGTGGTCAAACAGCAAAGTATATGTGTGTGTATATATATATATATATATATATATATATATATATACACACACACACACACACACATTTTAAATATTCAATACTGTTAACTAAGACTAATATTATGACACATTTTTTTGCTGTCCCCACACATTTTTATTCACTTCAATAATCCAAGATGTGTCTCACCTGGATCATTATTAGAATATCCTATAGTTACCACATGTACAGTAAAGCATAGATCAAGAAGTATCCACTGCTGCTAAATGGCATATTTTTTATATTATCACTAAAAGAACCTCAAACGTTAAAATATTTAAGGTCTCTCACAAAATAGTTAACACTCTGTAATTCTAAACCCTAAAGTAAATGTGATACTGATATTTCTTATATTATTATGTTAAGGGATAATCCTGGATATTCATAATCTGACATGTGACTATCCATTCCTAACCCCTGGGTTACTGTTCGTATTTGCATACGTGTAAACGGTCAAAAACTCTTTTTTTTTCTTTCAATCATTAAAGACGGCCAGGATTCAACAATTTGGACAAACAGCCGATAACCTTTATAACATTATAGAATTTTAAAAATGAAGATTACAAAATAAAAGATTTTTAGGATCCAGAATCTATAAGAACATTAGATATCTTTAATCATTTCTAGAAGAACAGACATGCAAACTATGAACTTGTCGTCATCATCATGTCTCATGCAATCACTCAAACAGCCTGTGATCAATACCCAGTGTTAGGATAGCCAGTGTTTAAGGTCGGCTGGTTGGTTGGTTAGTTAGCTATATTAAAAAAGAGCTTACTTCCTTCTAACTGTTCATGGATATTTTAATAAACAAACAAACAAAAAAACATTATAATTTTTTTTTTTTTATCTACCTAATGTGCAATTGAGTTGTTTACAAACATTTATGTTTAAAGTGTAATTATTATTATTTCTAAAAAGAAACAGCAGTTTAATATAATAGCTTCAGCTCTGTTGCTAATTATAACCTAATACTATACTAATATACCAAATGAGAGCACTCTCTATGTAGTTAGTTGGGTATGATATTTTCAGTGTTGGGGGTAACACATTACAAGTAACAAGAGTTACGTAATAATACCACTTTTTCCAAGTAACTAGTAAAGTAACGCATTACTTTTAATTTTAGAGTTATAAAATAATATCCTTTTTTTTTTTTTTTTAAATTATCGCCAGTTACTTTGTTTTCTTATTTACTGACTGACAATGTCTCCTGACCTCATGTTGGGAGAAATCAGAAATACAGAAGCATTGTGTAGTTCTAGACTAAATGTGAATGTGCATTAATTCATCTCACTCACAAAAAACTGATTTAATAAAAATAATTAAAAATAAACTTGAATATGACGCAAACCTGCTATAATTAAATTACATAAATGTATCCGATCTTATTTTATTAACCAATGTCTTTGCAGCTGACCTTTAATGATCCAGTGCAATACTTACAATACTTTCAAAAACAAGCTATTGTGCTTCATTTTTTTTTTTTTATAGCTGTAGAGTACTGAACTTTCGTCTCCTGTATTCTACATTACAGATGTGAATTTACTTTTTTCTTCAGCCTGAGGTTTATTCGTGACACTTTTTAGTGCGCTTTTACATTTGTTATAAAAATAACTAATTAACGTAATAAGTTCCTTTTTTACAGGGAGTAACGCAGTATTTTAATGCATTACTTTTAAAAGTAACTAACCACAGCACTGGATATTTTTCATTAAAACTATTGTCATAAATAATCAGTATCAAAAGTAGGATCACTATATATGTATGTTGCAACTGTTCTGATAGAGAGAAAGAAGCCTTAACGAATGAAGATAAAAACTAAACATGTGTTAAGATCTGATATAACAGGATACACCGATTTATTTAACACGCAAGCCTTCAGTTGCACCCATGCACACTTACTGAAATACAAAACCGTTAGTTTGCTTGAAAATAAAAAAATACTACAAAACAGTTATTAATCCATCTTTCATTTAATTTTTGTTTCTTATTCCTAAAGAATGGGTAAAAATGTGCACTCATAGACTAAGAAGTCTGGACTAATAAGTTTGTGAAAACCAGCGGCCTGCATGTGTGTCATCTGCTATAGGGTTTGATAAATATCTAATAAAATAAAGAAAGTGTTTAGTCATTCTGCCACCATTTAGTTCTCCTCTCGTTGTTTCGGATCTTTAGTTGTTTAGCACAACATTTATCTGGTGCTTTTAAATGCATTAGGGAAAAAAAAGTCCATGTGACTCAAGTTATATTTGATATCTGAAGCCATACAATATCTTGTTTGTAAGGAACGGTTCTCAACCATCATTCACGTCTGTTTACACATTCAAATAATCCAGCAGGGGGAATATTTTCAGGAAATTTCTTTTTTTATCTGTTCTTTACACAAAACTATCATATGATTTCAGAGCACTTGGAACATATAGCAGAAGTAGTCATTACTTATATTTTATGGAAGCTTGACTGTTCTTGGTCATCAGCCATCAACACAAAGTGCATGAATGATGACTTCACCTAACCATTATAAAGTTCACCCATGGCAACCCATCAAAGAGAATGGAAACAATTCATAGCGTGGGGGAAAATGTAGCGCCTCAACGTTGATCAAAGTTTGTTCCGATCGAAACTACCAAATCCTATCAATTTTATTCTCAGGAGAATGACAATCATTTAAGACAATGTGCACTATAGAGATTGTTCTCCTGCTTGAAACCTAAAAGTCAACAAAGAATGCAGGCAAATAAAGCCTTTGCAGAGATGTCCCAGCAGAGCAACCGTTCCACTAAAATCAGATAAATACAAAAGTGCGACAATACATTTCATCTTCATTATATTGAGTACACACTCTGCATTAAAAGTAGGCTAAATGCCACTTGACAAGAAAGGCAACTTTGCCAAATTACAATTAGTGACATCAAATCATTTTGGCTTAACTGTCTATCTACACTGTATGTGAGGACAGTGTTTATAAAAAAAAAAAAAAAAAAAAAACTTTATAAAAAACCTCGCACTCCATTAGTCTAATGTAACGTGGCGTTTTAAAAACGGAGACGCGTAAGTCTAGATCCATAAGGTGGACGCTCGATTCTTTTCTTCGAGTTACGTGCTTCTGCAGCAAATACGAACACGTTTTGATCATGTCTTATCTGTCTAAACGTATGCAGACTGCTGTGTGATAATGGCACAGTGAAATCCTGGTACTGTGTGTTTGCTTTTCTCAGACTCAGAGCGCAAGCAGGCTAACGGTTACCCTCCTCTTTACCTTACGCACAAACCAGCGGGCAGCTCTCAAGATAAACACCGCATTACCGATACATTTCGACACGTCAGACCATATAAACTCCAGTGTCGAAGGAGAAGGGGGTTAGACAACCAGAATAAAATACATTTCATGGAAAATATGAAGGAAACGACATGGATTATATGCGCTTAGGGGCCTAAAGCAAAGCAGCCTGCCTACTTGCGCTCATTCAGCTAACGTAACGTTAGCCAGCTACACACACTTACATACAGTCCAGACGGGCGAAAACTCATTCACAAGAAAGCAACACACGATGCTCTTTTAAAAGCATTGATAAATCCATGCATTCAGCGCCGAGTCAGTCTGTTGCGCGCAGATTGAACGGCAGCTCTGTGTTAAAACAAACGTCCAGTATAACGCATATAAATGCCCATATAATTCGCCCCGTTGCATCGGTTTCACATTACCTGTCCACACTAGTCGTCAAAACCCTCAGGTTAAAATGTTATCGACCACATTTTTCTTCTCCTCCGCTGTAATGGGCCATGCTTTTCGGCAACAAAAAGAAAAAAAAAATCCGTGGATACTTTATCACCTCCTCAAAGCAACGACAGTGTGTTGGTTTATTTGGGAATCACCCTGTCCCTCTCTCCCCACCGTTAGTAAGTGGGAGGTCTACAGAAAGGATTTTAGCACGGCGGTGTTTCAAATTCTAGCGAGTCGACTATGTAGACGGCATTGAGATGGTTTACATATTCGCAATTTTGGGACATCACCCGATATGAAATGACGTTTCACTGACTCCCCGCCTCGACAGAAATGCAGTCCCGAATGAAGGAAACGTAGGCTATTATATTATTGCTGAATAGCACAAATGTTACCAACAACGTTTCTAAATGACTTGTTTAACTGTGTCCATACGCTGCGATAGCATGCATCAAATTAGCTACAGTAAACACCTTTGTTAAGAAAAAATACATTTAACTAACATTTCAGACTAGAGAACACTTTGAAACATAAGGCCACTGTTCAAAAGAACCGATTCGCAAAAATGACTCGGACTTCCATCAGCTAGTTAGGAAACCGCTCAACTGAAATACCTCATTTTGTTGTGCCTCCAGTAAAGGTCACATGTCGAATGCTTTGAATATATGTAGTGTTATCTGGTAGTGTCATGTCAATGAATGCATCTTTTCACAGACGTTTTCTCTTTTTCACGTGACAATCTCTCGTCGTCAGCTATTGCATTATATCTTTGCACATGATGGGTAGATGGGTTGGCGTTTTATTGGCTGGGAGCAACATTTTAGTTTCATCATTGTTTGGAGCAGCTCTACAGATGTTTCAGACCCTTAATACCAACAGAAAGATATCTATTTACTTTTTAATGTAGCTTTTCACCTGGATTTTTGGATAGGCTAAAAAGCAAACAGAAGGCAATAATAGTGATAGACTCTTGTGGGGTATTTTCAGGCATGGAAATCATTTAAAATAATTATTATAGGCCACTGGTTATGTTTTAAGCATTCTTAATCCAAATAACATATTTTTTTAATACAGGTGTTTTCTTCTCAAGACAGTGCTCTACTTAATAGTTAACAGAAAGATAAGAACAACGTGACTTACCAGCTCACCAGTTAGGCTAACCACTATACCACAAAGTTATAAAAATTTGTATACACATTGAAATATGACAGAAGGGGAATATTTTCAGTAAATTCATTTCTCTTTTTTTTTCTGCTCTTCACACTTTTTTCTCACTTGTTTTTTGTGGATGTCATGATTTCAGAAAATTTAGAAAATAGTTCAGTGGTAAGATGCACATTAATGATTTTCTGTTATCTCCTGGTCAGAATCCCCTTACATTGTACAGTATATGAAAAAGCGTAGCATGAACATTCTGCCAGCTGTCACCTTTGGAGATGATCTTACAGGTTTTCAACAACATGACATGTATGGCATGGCGTGTAACAATGGGGTAGGATCCACTTGCAGGCTTTATTACGATCTTGGTTGTACAGGCAAGATTAATCATCGGCAAGCACAACAGAGCAGAGGCATAATCCATAAACAGGAAGCAAACGATGAAACAGTCTACAATAAAAAACAGTCCTGGGACCAAAACTACAGGCAAGACAAAGCGAGGCAAGAAACAAGACAGGAAAACAAGTGAAACAGGAAATGGGTCCTGCAACGTTTGCAAACAGGCTAAGAATAATCAGCAATGTGTGTGAGTGTGAACGCAACCTAATAGTCCTCCTAATATGAGACAGCTGTGAACTGATGATGAGTTCTGGTGAGTCCAGGAAAACGATTATGGGAAATGGAGTCCTGGGTCAATGACAATAGTACAGGATGGAGTACGCCCTGGAGGAGTTCATGGGCACTTTAGCTAGTCAACTATAAAAATACTTAACTATAGCCTACTTGAGTTTGAGGAGAGACAACTTTGGGTGTGTGGCAATACACAGTAAAGTGCTATATAAATTTCATTCATTCATTCATTCATTCACTTTAAATGTAACTCACGTGACCTAGGAAAAAGAAATGAGAGTGTATTTATTTTGGGGGATGCAAAGCAAAGTTTTTTTCTGAATTGCGATTCGATGTACTGTTTTGGATTGCTGAATATAATCTGAGAATGCACATGCAGAATCACACGTTCAGTTGGAACGATAACGCAAGAAGTATGACCCGTGTAAATATCATATCAGATTTAATTCCTTTTATATAGACATATATCGTTTTATTGTGTTCTTCTCAAGCACTGCAGGTGCGTGAGGTGACAATTGTGTCTGAACCCTTGTTGTGTAGACGCCTTGACATTGGTACCGCTTTGTGCCATAGAACTCATTGACCGGGTTGCTTAAAGGGGTCATCCGGTGCCGAATGCACTTTTACTAGTTTGGACTGAAATGTGTGTTTGGAGTGTGTGTACACAACCACACGGTGGCAGAGAGAGCTCAACGCGCTGCAAACTTAAGAAAACACATGCAAACAGAAAAAAACACATGCAAACTGCAAATTCTCACCACACAACCAAACACAGAGAGGCGCTGCAAACAGCACGGACCAATGCTATGTTAGCTAGAGTTACTCTCAGATGGGTTTGTCACTTTTTGAGGTCCCCTTGAAACATTTCCGTTGTGGTCCTTGCTATTTGCAGCGTTTTTGTGTTTGCAGCGCCTCTCTGTATTTGGTTGCGTTGTGAGAATTTTCAGTTTGCCTGTCATGGAAATTTATCAAAACAGCTGCAACAGCAGAGACGAACGATTGTTGCTGCTCGGTACACGTCCTGTTTGAATGCCGCAGAACTGCTGCGTCATCGCGTTACACCCGCCTCAGTTGTGCCGGGGGCGGGAGAGCTCGTTTCTCATTGGTTCCCACTTTTTTGGGAATCTGAAATGCTCTAAAACGGCAGCTTGGCCAGACTAACTTTGCTCGCGAAAAGAATGTATCTTCAAAGGAAGTATGGGCGGGCCCATTCTAGAGCTGAAGGCCACTGTTAAAAAAAACAACAACCTGGGCTTCCATACATGTAGTAATTAAAGAAAAGGAGTCCCTACCAAGTGTTTAGTACATATACAGTAAATGAACATACTTTCCAGAAGGCCAACTATTCACTAAAAATCTTATGGTCTTATGAAGTATTCTAATTTGTTGAGCCCAAATCATCACAATTAAAAAAAAAACAAAGACTTAAACTACTTAAGTCTGTATGCATTTAATTTATTTAATACACAAATTTCACAATTTGAGTTGAATTACTGAAATAAATGAACTTTCCTATGGCTTTCTAATTTATTGAGATGCAACTGTACTATCATTATAAAAAACTGTATTATTGTCAAATGAATTTCAGCAAATAGTTTATTGTTAAACAATGAGTTAAAAAATATCTGCATTTCCGATATTGGCAAAAATCCAATATTGTGCATGCCTAAATTTGGTTGTAATGAGTGCAGCAATCACTCAGTTTTGTTTTGATTTATGATACCTAAATGCAAGTCAACAAAGAAATTATGCAAATAAATATAATCTGGAAGATGGTCACATATTTCACAATACATACATGGCCAAAAATCTGTTTTAAAGGGAAAATAAAGAATTTAATTTGTGAGAATCATGTTTGCAGTACATTAGGTTGTTGGTCTGATCCCCAGGTGAGTCATGGAATATCACTACTGTGGCCTTGATGATGCCACATGACACTGGATTGGCCCCAGGGGAATTATCCCATAGAAAGGATATACTACACCTTTCTCTAAGTGTCTGCTAAATGACTACTTACAAGAATAAACAAACTGATATCATGTGATATTTTGTGTTCTAGGTCAGCGTACTTACATGTTGCTGGGTTTCTGAGACGTGTTTCTAGGTCAACATACTTTCAAACGAAAATTTAGTCTTGATCACATCAACAGCTAAACCTAACCTATGAGTAATCTTAAAAATCAGGGGAAATGATAGATGAATGACACTGATGCACAGACACAAAAAAAAAACACACAAAAAAAACCCCGACTGTAAGCTTAAACTTCACAAAAACTATAAACTGGTTCTTGAAATTTGATTGGTTAATCACAATGTTGTTCCAGCATCACCAAAGAACATGTTGCACTTAGTAAAATCAGGTTCTGCCAATGTGCCTGGTTGACAGTGCCAGGTTGACACTACTAACATATATAAAGCTAGCAAGTGTATGATTGCTGTTTTTAAATCAGTTTATAGTTTAGTAATGTTGTGTATTCCATCCTTAGTGAGGACAGCATCACATCTGAATATTAGGAAGTTAATAGGAAGTTAGAAGTAAGTCAGATGCCAGCATGGACATGTTATGTGACATGCGCTAATCTTCTAAAACCATGAGCAAAACTTTGCAAGGCAAGAAAAATACAACCTAGGCTAAATATGGTTTGTGAGTATAAACATAGTTTGAAACAACCATGTGTGTTGTGTAATACTTTGATGTAGGCAGACAGTAGCTGTTAAATTGATTAATAACTTTTTAGTTAACATAAATGCATTAGCTATGCTTGCTAGTAAGGGATCACTAATGATCCAACCTCTGTCTCAATGAACACAATGATCAAAAACCTAACTTTAAATCATGTTTTGCAGGCTATTAACTTTGTGGAAGTGAGCCGAGCAACTTACATTAAGGGAGGGGTGGCATTTACAAAAGAGGTGTGTAACATCGAAATCTTGTAGAGTTAGGCCCAATCCCAATTCTACCCCTTACCCATACACTTTCAACCTCCATTTGGCGGGTTCACGTGTAGGGGTGTCTCAATTCTCCTTTGATTGGAGGGGTAGGGTTGAGGGGAAGGGCTAGATAGCCCTCCAAACGAAGATTTTTCGGGACCTCGCTTCAAACAAAGGGCTAAGAGAAATTTCCAACATGGCCGCTCACTCCAGCAAGCTGACCCATAAATGTAAGTAATCTTTGCCATTAATAAGGATTTTTTTGAAAATTTTTCACTATATGTATATTACCATCGTCTTGTGTTTGTGTTTAAGGTGATGTTCTGTAAAGAAACGTTTGCAAAAAAAAATGCTAAAGTTTGCTAGCGGATAGCACAGATTGCACAATATTAGGAAATATATTTTTATGTCATATACCCGGTAACGCATTGTTTTGTTTCACTTACGGCCATATGTGTACATGGAAATGAACGGTGCTTACATCGGCGCATGTCCTCTGACGTAACGTTAGGAGCTAGTGACAATGGATGATGACGTATAA
>JAUMHG010000034.1:6224166-6236371 GCA_032359395.1 Enteromius anoplus
ACTTGAGTAGTTTTTTTATCCGATACTTTTTTACTCTTACTCAAGTAACTATTCTGACTATTACTTTTACTTGAGTAAAAATTTCTGGAAGTATTTTTACTTGAGTACAGTTTTTGGGTACTCTACCCACCTCTGATTGTGTGTTAAGGGGAGTGTTCCCGGTTCTGGTTGAACTAATTAATGCAAAACAATCCCTTTTATGGATGCCAGTTTCCTTCATGCTTTCAGGTTAACGCAATAAAATCTGTATCTAGTTGGGGCAGTAAAATGTTAAAAGATAAGGTCTTTTGAATAATGCTTAGGCTATCCCTTGTGTGGAATGCTTTTTCTTACAATACCTGTAAATCTTCCAGTTCTGAGAAATAAAAAAATAAAAATAAAATAAAAAATGTAATTACCCTGTGGCCCATATAGAAAATAACTCTAGTTCATTGTTATTTAATAAAAAATAAATGACAAAATATTTTATATTTCACCTTTTGCTCTTTTTAAAAGCAGTATGATAAAACCTTCTGATAAAAGTCATGCTGTGCTATGATGCAAACTTCTGATCAAACAAAAAAGTGTGCAATGTCACAATAATCAAAAATCAAAAAGATTGCTGAAAACATGGGTTCCTTCATTAGAGTGCTTCCAATCTAATATGGACTTCACTCAGATTGTAGACCTTATAATTCTATCAACATCATTTAATATTCCGCTTTAATTTTAAGGTGCTGAAATGCTCTAATGAAAGGTGAACAATTCACAGTGTGTGAGCAACACTCAAAAAAAGACAAACAGTACGTGCCAGAAATACTACTGCAGTCAGCATTCACCCAGTACTCACTCAGCAGGCTAACATCCTTGTTATAGATCATAACAGGCTTTATTTAGCATACAACTCATCTGTTCATGGACTAGCGTGACCAATTTTTAGGTCCAACTGGCACCAAAGCCTTTGGTCGTGTAAGGTAGCACAGCAGAATGCTTCATGCAGGTTATCAAAGACTGTATGTCAATACCACGGTTTATTGCATTTGATGGACATAAAAGCATCTGTGTGTCATGCAAAACAGATTATATTTACCTATATATATGTTCTAACCAAATACCTTTATTCCATTAGAGCTCTACCCGACTCTAGTCTGTCTCTTAATGCAAAGCGTGTCCGATTACTATTTGAGTAGATGACACCGCTTTAGTATTCACTTCCTGAGCTCTGCAAAATAATAATAATAAATAGATCAGGGTAAATACACGAACTTCCTAGGGTTCAGGAACTAAAAGACCAAATAAGTGTACGCAAAATTAATAAACTGAGAAACCTATATTTTATACACAATATTTCTGGTTTATTTATTTGAACTCCAACTACATAAATAGCTCCAAATGTAGGCAAAGTATAAACGACTTTTGTGTCAGACAACACACATCTCTTAATCACTTAATTTAACTTAATTGGTTGCTAGATATTCTCCGAGCTGAAGCTTTTCAAAAGCTATTGCTTTTTCAGCCCTTTGTTGCCTGTTTGTCCGTTAGATGTAATTGTTTTTATTGCTCATCAGCTGGAAAATAAATTGTTCGGAGATTTATTATTCTTGTCTTATAGTGGTGCTTGACCCATTCATACCAAGGACAAGAAAAATAATAATAAAGATCATTATAAATAAGTCTACACGCACATCACAAACATAACGAGAACAGCACATAGAAAAGATACCACCGGAATCACTTTTTAGAGTAATCTATACCTTCATCAGTTTTTGTTTTGGAGTGACCTTCGCTAAGGTCTGATGACACTATTGTTGTTTTTTACAGCAGAATCTCCATTACTGAATTCCCATAATTGTGTTTTCTATCCTGTTTATCATGTGAAGCTGCTTTGACATTATCTGAGATTGTTTGTACACTGAACAATTTACTGAATAAATAGTAAAAACTAATAAAACATTCTGTCATAACTAATAACTAATTCACATGTCTAAACATTTATGGTGCCCCATTTCATCTCAGGTCAGAACTACACTGTTTCCTGACCTGCGTGATGATAACTTTGCAGCTTCTTGACAGGATTATGACCATATGAACTTGACCCAGTCACAAATTCTATTATTACTTTGCATAATTATCCAACATAATTGGCATAACCTGGTAAAGGTCACCAGTCCCTCAGGAATCATTCCCAAGAATATTCCAAAACTAGTTACGTAGAAGAGCTGCCTCGGAATAACATTCACCTCATTAGCTCCTTCACACCCCCGCAAGCATCCTGGGAACAGCTTTTCTTCTTTTCAGAGCCTGGTAACACACAACACTTGGTGAAGGATGATTTCCCTACGGATTTCACGCTGTATCAATAAATTAAAAAGAACTGGATGACAGCATGTGGCAGCTTCTAAGTGCATTTTGAGCTAATATTTGGAAACATTTTAACATTATGGGTGCGAATGCATAAACTACCAAGGGAAAAGGCAGATTAAAATATTTCAGACGAGCCGGTGTAATGCCAGATTATGACTCCCTAGTATTGGTAGGTTTAGTGTTAGGTGTGGGGGAGGGGTTAGGACTAGTATTGATTTCAACGAGGCGAGTCATAACTCGGTGTTGGTACGCAAAAATGGACTGTTCATATAATGCAGTTTTCACATACATCTGTTACATCACACAGCCCCAATCCCCAATACCATGTGTTTTCCTTTTTATTCGGACTACTACACTTTAAAGAGTCAACATTAAATTGAACACCATTTACTTTATCTCAAGTTCTTAGATTTAGGTCCGTGTTAATGCAAATTATTATTTTTTTTTGTCCTCGATCAATCATTAAATCTCCTCTGAGAAAGGCTGGTGCCACGTGATTATGGTAATGTTGACCAATAAACAACTAAATAACTACTGCAAGCCATGTCGAAATCAATGAAGCAAGACGATGCTCCTGCTTGGAACCGTTCATGTACTGCAAAAATAAATCAGAATAATTTGAGCAATCAATTGACAAAACCAGAATACAATTAACAGTCATTGGTGTCTTATAAACAAGCTTATTAATAGTTTATTGACAAGAAAATAATTTGCATTAAAATGTTTTGTATTTAAGTCTTTTGTTTTAGATTAGTCTTGCATTATCGACACATGAACAATAGTCAGCTAGGTCTATAGGAATTACCTTGAAGAATTACCAGATAACAGCTTAAATACATTTTATTATTAAAATCTCTGCCATTGAGTGTTTCTGCATTCTGTCACATTGGTCATGTGGTACATCTTACCACCTTATAAAATTATAAGTTTTTGCAAGCTGAATTCCCATAAATAAGAAGATAAAAGTTATTTTGATGTGCGTTCTTTGTCACAATAGAACTTCCGAAACTTATTGTGATGTGAATGCCTTATGTAACTGCATTTAATAGTTTTTTTCTTGTTTTATGAAACACTCCATATTGTGTGGGCTGACCTTGAAGTTGGCATCACCCTGGATCCTTCGACAACACCGTATGTTTTGTGACCGACACATTTTGTTCATCTTGACAATCTTCAAAAATAAATTCACTTTTGTCTGTCCAGAAGTTAGGATGTGGTCACCACTAATAAGCAACTCTTTCAGTCTTCTTTTAGCCAATAAAGGCATGTTAAATATTATGTAAAAACAAATGTGTTAAAAAAAGTGTAAAAAAAAAAAAAAAGTTAGAATGCTTATTTCTGGGTTTTGACCTCCGAAATGATTTTTGCAGCACTCTATATTCATTTTCACGCCGGTTGTGTATGCAGGCTGTGATATGAAACAAGTTTAAAATGAAAAAACGACAAATGTTCAAGGAGGGTAGGAGACATTGCTTTTTTAATTTAAAAAATAAAGTTTTTAGCCTTAAATTAACAATGGATCTCTATTCCAATTCAAAAGAGTGTAATGCCTACTGCACAAAACAACTGAAGACAAAAGATATGTAATGCTATACAGCTAAAGGAATCTCCACAAAACAACTTTTTTTAAAATAATGTAGGTTGTTTAAATGAGGCATCTCTTTGGCACACTCAAGATGTTGCCTTCCCTGCCTTGAGTACTATGAAACTCAGAACTGAAGAGGGCGAAACGATGTGGATAAGTGCACCAGTTCGACCATGACTGGCCACGAGTCACTCTTCCCTGTGTCGGCATTGTAATGCAACTAAGAGTAGAAAAAGTAGAGAAAATCTGGAACACATATAAATACATCTTTTTACAAACAAAGTTAATCCAGAACTGTAATGCGCAATAAGGAAACTGACATTCCTTTCACTTCAACAACAAAAATAATTTAAATAAAATAAAATCCAAAGCTGCTGTATTCACCTAAATGTGTACGAGTATAAAGCTAGTTTTCTCTAATGTCCCATGTTCAAAGTAGATCCCACATGAGAGCTGCTCGTACTAATAAAGACTAGATTCATCCATGAGATTCAGATATTGCCAAGCACTTTAAGACCTATAAAAAAGGTCAGCGGGATGGCGCATCCACGCTGACTAAAGATTTGTCTGACGGGCTAAAGGTCTGTTTGTGTGCGGTCAGCCGGGGGGTCTGCAGGGAGGTGATTAAAAAAAAAACAGTTGAAACATTACCACCACCTGATTGAAGACAGTAGGAGTCCGAGAGCTCTACTGAGCCTGAGCCAGTTGTGTGCTGTCCGAACAAACAAACACTCTTACGCAAGACATTCCTGGCATTTAAATCTGTGCCGGCTGGAGATCACTTCAATGAGAATTCATACTTAACCTGAAGGTGTAAAACTTGATTTTGGTGTTTTAACAAAAAACAAAAAAAAAAAAAGGCTCTGTGCTGTATTTGCAGTCGTCTGATCACGTGATGACGTTTGTCCAATTTAAACAGAGACATCTAGTCCAGCCTGTTTTTCTGTTGTCAGAGCTGTTGGTTGAAGACACTGTCTGTGTGGAGTAAGTTACTCCATGATGGCTCTGTACACGACCGGTTCGATGTAGTCCTCTCTATAGCGGGAGTTGATCACACGTTGTCTTTTCGAGTCTTGCTTCACCTCCTTCTCCACAAACACTCCTTTGAAGCGCATATCCGACGCCACAGACTAGGGACAGAAATAACATTCAAGGCATTTCATTCCTGTTAAGCCAATTGTTGTTCAGTAGCTCTGTGTCAAGGCAAGTGAAGATTACTGTAATAATTTCAATTAAACATGATAATTTAATGAAGCAGCTCTGGCAGGAAATCACTCACCAAACGGGCTTTAACACGTTTGGGCAGCTCTTCGTCCAAACTGTACACGTCTTCCCTCTTTACAGTGAGCTGAGAGTCGTCTTCAAATTCCACCTGGAAAATCATTCGGGGCCATTTTAATATTAAAATGGAATTAAGTGAATTAACATCTCTGCTCAGGCAAGCTTCGAATTAAATGGTATAGAAATTGCTCTGCCATGGTCTACAGCTATGCTGCCTTCAGGTAAGGTAAGAACGATCTCATTTTATTCACTCTGTGCACTGTTGAAGAAGGACAGCTATACCTCATTTAGTTGGGTAGTTAAGTAACAAACAAAACGCTAAAATGTGAAGAAATACAGTGCATTCAGAAAGTATTCAGACCCTTTTTTGGTTGCACTACAACTACAACTTGAATTTTACATTCACCTAAACTCTGTACCTCATGAAAAAGTTAAACAGAATTTTAGAAATGTCTGTCAATTTATGTAAAGGAAAGTATTCAGAGAAAATAGTTTAAAATGTAATGTACTCCTGTGATTCAAATCTTAATCTTTAGCAGCCATTACATTAGTCTTCGAGTCACGTGATCCTTCAGAAATCATTATAGTATGATTCTTTTCTTTGCATTGCTTATTATTAGTGTTGGTAGCTGTGATTTTTTTATACAATTATTTGACTGAAGTTTAAAAAAAAAAAACACACACATTTAAAATGTTCTCAACATATTTACTGTCACTTTTGAACAATTGAATGCCTCCTTGCTCAAAAGTATTCATTTCTTGCAAACAAAAATCTTAGACAAATATTTAAACACCTAATGTAGGATCATTATTAATAATAAATATTAATAATATTATAATTAACAATAACTGTAAAAAAGAAATGATTATTATTTGACCTCTGGTGTATATCATGTTGCTGTTTCGTAAAAGCACTGACCCAGTATAGTCTGTGGGTACGGCTGAAATTTAAGCCTATTGTGTGACCTCGCACAGCTTACTGCTTTAACAAAAGCAGCAACAAATAAAGGCCAATGTCACGAAACAAAGATTGCCATTATGACTGTACTTTATTATTATTATTATGTGAATATGTATGCTATTCTATTAAACTTTAACAAGACACAGAACTGATTAGTTGTCTGTCTCCTATTCTACATGATTATAATTCTCAGTTATTACTGTGACACGTCTACATTACAGTGTCTCAATCTGAACTCTAGCCCAAATAATAGTGTACACAAGTGTGTTTGCTGTCCTCTGACCTGGTACATTGGAATGATATGGTCCGACACAAATTTGGCTCCATAGATCAGGCCATCTGTCCAGCGCACTTGAACGACATCTCCCTCCGATGGTGGACCGAGCTTCTTACAATCTCTGTTCTGAAAAATAAACACCAGCAGGGTGCTTCAGTACACTGCTTTTAACCATCAAACATTGTTGTGAGCGCCGTCACTTCTTTCTTACCACTATATCCTCAGGGAACAAGTTGTCACTGAATGAACCATCATCAAAGATAACCTCATAAAACGTGGCCTTTGTCAGCTCCACCACCTCACAATGGTAGTATCGGCCATTTCGGTGCTTGCAGATTACTTTCTGTCCATTCTCCAACTCCCGCATTGATGCCTTGTTGCGCTGCTGAAGATAATATCAGATATTAGACATGTCAGAAAACACACATATTTTGCATTGTTAACAGTAATGCTCTAACATTTCTAATCGATTACAGCAAGCAAAAGGGTTATATTTATGACATTGCATACTGTAATACATTACAACAAAATAATAACAACAGCAGGTGTTGGTGGAAAGTGACAGTAGATACACACTGGCTCAAAGAACAGAGTTACAACCTGGTAAACAACTTAGAGTTACAGTAAATTTCTTTCCTTTTTTTTTTTTTTAAGTGGCTCTACTACTTGTGTAAAATTGTGTCATATGCTTAAAAAAAACACTTCAAACATTTGAATTAAAGTCCAAAGGGTCATTTTACACATGCAAAACAAAATGTAATTCTGAAATGTATTTTTCCAAAATCAATGATTTATTATTATTATGTTCTTGAGGAGTCATTCTACAACGTCAGCTAACCCCGGCTTGTTGTGAAAAGGTCTAACTATCAGATTTTTTATGACCTCGACACCCAAGCTATGTGCAAATTCAGAGGCTGCATCCTTCGAAGGCCAAATGTGTCACAGTAAGGCGGTCTCATTTCTCATTTGTGGCCTTTATTTTCCTGGTCACGAAGGGTACAACAAATGGTCCCTTCAAGCTATCCCAAGACTTAACTGCACACCGGATCACACTTAAGTATTGGATTTCAACTTACTTGAATAACTATACTAATGTTACCGATAGGTCAATTAAACATCAGAGCCAAACAATAGGAAGCATTTTCTTTTCCTATTTAAAAGTGTCCAAACTTTGAAATTACATGGTTAGTTGCATTTTAGTATTTGCCATTAGCACTGACCCCCATGTTACAAACACCAGTGCAGAGCAGAGGTTGAATCCCAGGAAATAAAGCATAACCTGTCCTCTTATTGTATCTTACGCAAAGAATTTCCTTCAATATGCATTTTCAATGTTTAGCCGTCATATCTAAAATTAATCCTGTGTTCTGCCTCTACCTCTATTTGGATGCCACCCTTATGTCTCCAGCAGGTAAAGTAGACCACAAACGGCCAATCATCCGGGTGCATTTGAACTCCAGCTGCCTGTGCACAGGTCGGGTGAAAGGCAGTGGAACAGCGGCCATGAGAGCATTGCACGCAGCAACCCGTGCTCTTCTTCACCCACTTACGGCAAAACTGGCATTTCTAAAAAGAAACCTTTGTTAGTAATGTCACCAAAAAGTGAAATATATAATATGTAAAAATACAAATGTCTCTCCTTGCTGAATAAAAGTATACATTTCTTGAGAAAAAAACAAAAAGCTTTTGAATGTTAGTGCAGGCAATTAAGTGTATTTTTATGAATGTTTTTAGTGTGAATTTGTGAGGCCACAATTGATACAGGTACCCTAAATTAAGAGCCTCATTGCCCTGGCCAATTCTAAATTAATATAAATGTCAGTCAGCACAGCATTAAAATTAGTTTTGCTTTTTTCTGTGCAAAACAATAACTTACCAGCCTAAATCTCTGAAGCGGGATACTACTGAGATCAACAGGACTGCGCTCTGCAATGTTCACGAAGCGGGCCTCCAGCACTGCTACTGCACATAATACATGAACCCACCTGCAACAAAACCCCATTTTCAACTTAAGCAGGTTTCATCAGAGCTTGAGGTAAAACCCTTAACTTGAAGAGCTGTCGGCAGCTGAGAGAGACGTGTCATTCAGCTGAGAGGAATGTGTGTATAATTGAAAATAGCTTGCGTTTATTGTAAGGGCCCCAACCAAGAGGCTCCTGGCAACCTACTTGTCATTGTTGGCTTTCTGCAGAGCTCCTCCTCTTAGAGAGCATAAACAGCAGTCCTGAGGAAATGACACAAACACTTAGTCACACCAATGGGAATAATAAACATGAGTGAAAGTAGGTGCGACTGGAAAAAACTTGTCATGCATGATGGCCACAGATAATACGGTCCCCTAGCAGCTAAAAAAAAAACAAAACAGAAAAAACATAGCAATGGTTTCGGTAATGAAAAAATGATCCAACTGACCTGAGTAATGGCGTTAGCTTCACAGCGGGAACATATCCACTCATTCAGATTAACATCCTGAGACACCCCGTAACAACCTGCAGACAAAACATTCACGATTCATCAATTTTTATTATTACAAAAAGAACATAAAAAATAGCATTTCATTGATTCACGTCCCTTATGGATTGGTATATTATTATATGATCTAACTGGTTACCATGGCAATCTCCATACACGGTTTCATATTGACATTACACATAATTGGTTACGAAGACAATGTTTTGCTTCAAATAAAAAAGACTCTTTAAACTTTAAATAAAATAAAATAAAAAAGACAATTCTATGTAGTCTCATTTTTATGAAGTTATATACACTATCAGTAAGACATTTGTGTTTTTGAAAGTAGTCTCTTATGCACAGTAAATACAGAAATATTGTTCATTTAAAATGCAATTTCTTATGGTGAAGTCTTCAGCGTCAAATCATCCTTCAGATATCACTATAATGTGCTGATTTAGTGATCAAGATACATTTCTCTTTATTATTAATGTTCAAAACCGGTCTGTGAATTTTTATTCTATTATAATTATCATTGGTGATCATTAATTAACCGCATCCTTGCTGAATAAAAGCATTAACCCCAAACTCTTTAAGGGTAGAAAAACTACATGGAACATGATAAAAGTAAAATCTATACAACACATGGAAATATTCCACGTACTCTCCGGTTTAATAAACTGCATGTATAATCAGTAAAATTGCATGTAAAAAGAAAAAAATGCTTTTAGTGCAGATATTTCAGAGACTGAAAACGGCTTACTTGTGTGTACGCGCACACTACACACAGAGCAGCTGACGAGTTGGCTAGTGCCATCTTCTTCCACATTTGGGGTGGACAGGTGTCCTTCAGAGCTGCTGGTGAAGCACATCTCTGGAATCAGCGGCTTGGTCCTCTGTTTGTCTCCTTCAGCTACAGAACTGCTCTCGCTCAGGCTGATTAAATCACTCTGTGTGAGATAAACAGTGCAGCGTCTTACAGTGATTCCATTTTTTTTTTTTAGCTCACAAACAGAGCGATACCTTTTTTTTTGGATAACTTGTTTTCATATCTACTTCAAGGTGTAATATCTGAGCCTCTGGCAGCATTAATGTGGTACTGCATTTGCTCACTCAAACAATAAGAGCAATAAGATATTTTTGTGACAGAGTTAGGGTTGTTACCTCTGTGTACGTGTGAAACAGAGTACACACTGCACAGTACGGAGGTTGCTGGCCCATGCGGAAGTTAAAATCCTTCTCAATTCTAAAGTCGCGTGGCTTGCTTTGCCACATGGGAGCCAGGAGCCTGGCCCAGGGATCGGTCTCTTCTGGCTCAGCTGCTGGCTCTTGAATCTCTGTGCAGTGTGAAGGAGCTAATTACAAAAGAGCCCAAACAGTGATATGACAATCAATGAACGATGTGAAGCAGATCCTCACCATCATCACTGGAGCTCTCTCTGAGCAGGGGATGAAAGCGCGGCAATTTACTGAGTGGCTGCAGTTTCCTCTTCATGCTCTTATTCTCGTTCTCTCCCTCAATTTCAAGCTGAAAAAAAGAAAGAGGAAAGTTTATCTGAATTCATGTTGTTAATTTTTTATATGAATTTAACTACTGTTCACTACTGTCTGGAGCTGCTATGCTTTGTTAAATGTTTAAAAGTGTTTTTTTATTTATTTATAAAAAATAAAGATCGTAATATTTTTAAATCAAAATTAAACTTTAAAATGTACTTTATTCCTGTGATGGCAAAGCTGATTTTTCAGTAGCCATTACTCCAAATCTTCAGTGTCACAAGATCACATTAAACCCCTCTAATATTAGTCAAATGATTCATCAGAAATTATTCTAAATGTAAAGAAAAAAGGGCATGCTGCTTAATATATTTGTGGAAACTACAACATTTCCTTGCCAAGTAACTTCAACAAACAAACAAAAAAAAACCTCACTGACAACAAACTTTTAAACACACTTTTAAAATGTGAAAAATCACTTTTTTTTATATTCTATAGTACTATAAAATCATTTTAATTGCCCATAGGAAATATCAACACACTATATATCACCTTTATGTTTGGTTGTGGAGTAATTGGCCTCGCATCTGGACTGATGTCTGGCTCACTGAGGTCTTCTCTGGGATTCTCTGGGCTGAGTTGTTGAGGTTTATGTAGCACTGATCTGGCTGCATAGCTGTGGACCTGCAAGGCATCTGAAGGGCTCAGGGTCCGATGAAAGAGAAGGCTTGCCACCCCTGGTTTGGTGGAAATCCGTGGCACAGCTGACAGGCAGTGAGGAGCAGTAGGGACAGATGCTATAGAGAGGTGGCGCTTTGGGAAGGGCTGTGTATAGTCCGGAGATGGGTTTACGGCACTTAAACCTGTATCCCTAACATGCTCCCCGGATGCAGTGCTTCTGAAACCAGGAAGCATCTTTACACTGGTTGAACCCGTCAGAGGCAGCAGGTCATCTTCATCTTTTAATTCTGAAATAGATATGGCTTTCATCAAATTTCATATAAATATATATACTATGCTCAGGGCTGCCTTAGTTTGTTGAAATTTTTACATTTAGGCCATTACAACGTGACGCACCTGAATACTCTCTGCATTGTTCTGTGTAAGTAGTCAAGCGGCTCTTCTTCCCATATTCAGCCTCCTCATCTTTTGTTTCACTCTTTGGAAGAACTTCCTCTGGTAAATCCAGACACACTCTGTGCCTTTTGGTTCCTATCCTTTGTTTAGCCAAGCTACTTTAATTGAAATAGGCAACATTTAAACCTGATGAAAATTTTTTCTTTTCACAAATCAGTATGTGCAAAAGAAAGTTTAGCGAGTTTTTAAAATCACCTCTTTTTTTGTCCTTCACTACTTTGGTTCTCAAAGCAGAATTCCTGAGCACCACTTTTTCCAGCCTCTCCACCTAAAAACTCAGCTGCTTCGGGCGTAGGCTTGGAGTGGTCAATGGGAGCATTGTCCTTCCCCGCCAACCACAGCTCGTACTGTTCAGGCTGAAATTTCCTTACAAACACACCCATGGAGATCTTCACCATGTCTTTTCTACAAGAACACTGAGCGGGAAAAAATAAGATTGAAGCACTGTGTAGCGTACAGGCATTTCTGTACAGTTTCAGTATAAATACAGTTGACAAAGATGATACAAATACAACAGTTTATATATACACTCCCATTATTAGGGGACACCTAGTCTCAGCCTCAGACGTCACGGCCACGGAGCGTTGGCTGAACGTCTGATGCATACGGTACACTTTTCTGGAAATACTTCAGCAGTGTCGAAGTCGTCATTTGATTGGTTGAGTTTGGGCGGATT
>JAUMHG010000034.1:6251522-6275853 GCA_032359395.1 Enteromius anoplus
TCGCGTGCATGCGCGTGCCGGCTTGGTGTAGATTCCGGGATATTTTGTACAATTTGCGGGCATCAGGGAGCCACTATTAATATACGGGGCACTACAGCTGGGGTGACAAATGGGGTAGCAAGGCTTTTTCTTAGGGTGGCAATTGCCACCCCGTGCCACCCCGGTAGATCCGCCCCTGTCCCGCGGTACTCCCGCTACTCTAGTGTGTTCGACCCGAAGCAGCGCTACAGCCATATCCGATGCGTTTGACTGCTTAGGTTTCCGTATGCGCGTTATGATCGCTCTCGCTGCAACACCGTCTCTAATGATGTAGAACTGCTCCTTTACGGAGCTGTCTAATACACTGGAAGCTTAAAGTAAACAGAAAGTGTTTATCTGAGCTCAACTGGTTAAGTTACGCGAGAGAACGCAAAAGATTTGAAAAAAAAAAAAATATTATTTCCACCTTGAATATTTTTTACCCACCCCGATTTTTTTCCTCCGCCATGTCCTTTAAGGGGGCTCCGTAGTTATAGTTTTAATTATATAGTAGTTATAATTTATTAAATGAAAATTCATTTAAAATTAATGACTGGTAGGCTACACAAAGAGTGGAATAAAAACTTACATCTTACCTAATGTAGATGAATCCGCCAGAATAAGAAACCTCCACCGTTTTAGTTGTGTTGGTTTATTGAAAAAACGACGAATATCCATTTAATCTATTTAGCAAATATCTGCATATTAAAGCGGGAACAGAACAAGTCCACTCACACGATACTTAAAGATTCGGGAGTCGCGAGAGTAGAGCTTTTTTTTTTAAATTAAAATTAACTTAGCCACAATTTACTCATTTAAATTATATGATAATGCAAATAAAATGAGACAATGTGAAAAAAAAGTTATTCATGTAATTTAAAGGCTTTATACATCACTTCAGTGATTTCTGGGTCCTGCCGGACCATCCTCTCAATGAATGAGTGGTTGGTGACACGCATCTTCTAAAAGTAGACGTTTAAATGAAATATCACGTTTAGACAGACCCTTGAAGAACATGAGGTACACAATTCTGTGAAGTCAGTCATCTGAAATTATCTTTAAAAGCTGCTCACTAGGCTTTAGTTACCTGCACAAGAAGGACCACATTATCTTCCTATTTGACCAATTGACACACATTTTAAAGTCTAAGTGAAGTCTTCATTTTCATTCATTTGTTGTTTTGCTGTGGTAACACCTCTAAAACGAACCTATGAATGTCTGTGGGTAATAGGGTTGCCACCGGTCCCTTAAAACATGGGATTGCCCCGTTTCTAAGGTGAAATGATTTGGCCAACACATATTTGAATAAACAAATAAAGATTTTGCACTGTTTATAATTCTAATAGCAATTATAATAAGTAAACTAATTTGGTCTATTTATAAACTTTGTCATGTGAAAGTGAACCGCACAAAGAATAAAAAGCCACACCATTTTAAGTTTCGGAACAAAGCAATCGATCTAAAAGCCCCCTAAGATGACCAGACGTGCCACTTCTCGGGCACATGTTCTACCTAGAAATTGGCTTAAATAATAATCAAAGTACTGCGATAGCGATTCAAAAGTATAAGGAGCCTTCTGCTCTGCTCACTGTTGCTCTCACGAAACCTAAAACTCATTCAACGACGAATCTATGCAGAACAAGTAGTCAATCCCTGGTTATTTTATGCAATTTTAAAAATCCTGGGTAGAATGTGTCCCTGGTAAGTGGCACGTATGGTCACCTTAGAAGACCCGTCTTAATGTCTGAAAGGGGCTTAAGAAAGTAGAAATGGGTCATCCACCACCAAAAAACAAGTTGCTGTATTATTAAAGGGTGAAACTCCAGACCTTGAGTAAAAGAGACAAGAGTACTGGGTAATACAGACAAGTGCAAACTTCAAAAAATGCTGGAATTTTATGCAATACAATGTTGTGAAACAGTCCCAAAGCAGCCTGAGAACTGCAGTGGATGAATTAGGGAATCGGGAACACCTGTTGCACATTAGGGATAATGATCACTGTTGGGGCTTGATGAGATTGAGGAATCCAAAGACCACCTGTAACTTAAGCCAAATCTGTGAACAAAAAGACAAAGAAACCGTTATAAGGAAAGGAAGTAACTTCCGAAAGGAAATCATTGATATCTCCTTGGACATTGAAATTAGTGCAGTTGCTACTGCAATCTATACAGATGCCTGCCAGATGTAAAAAAGGAGCTGGATACATTTCCCAACCTGTCCCTGAACTGGCAGAGATCCATGAGTCAGACAGGGGAGACAGTCAATCTGGTCCTGAAGAAGAAACAGAACAGATGTACCATCACCCAAAAAGGAGAAAAAAGCCTCTGGTCAAGTTAAACTACAGTGATATTGAAGATTCAGAGCGGAAGAGTTACCCATTGGGCAAGTGGTCTTGTTGTACTAGTTTCATATGATTTCTCTGTGTCTTGAGCACATGAGAATTTAAGAAGGTGGAGAATGTAACCCTATTGGCTGTAAAAAGTATGGACCCACCTCCAATAATGAAAGGAGGATTCTGTTTGGTTGCTTAATTGTCATCAAGAGTACACAGATAAATAATAAAAAAAAGAATTAAAAAAATGGGTACACAGCTGAATCAGCTAAGGAGGATACTGTCACAGAGACAGAAATCTCCTCAGGAAAAATCTCTCAGTATGTATTTGTACAGTATGTTTTTTTATTTTTGTTTGGGACAGTCACAAGCCTCAAGTCAATGGGCCTCAAGCGTGTGTCTCTCTGTAGATGCTTTTGCTTTGGTTTCCTTGTTTGCTTTAGCTCTGTTTCCTTGTATATAACTGCTTGTTTATTTAACAAACCATGTGAATGTGCCTTACTTTGCCTTTGTCTAATACAGCATTGCTTTAATAGTTATGTGAAATAATTTACTCATAGACACCTGAAGGTGAACAGTAACTAAGTCAATATTTGTTCCCCTGTTTTTATTCTATGCACTATTAATTTATTTATTTACATAACTTGATCTATTTCAAGGGTTTTCCAATTCAGTGGACATGCCAAACGAATGACTCCTGTATGTCACAGTAATCAACTTTATCCTGATTAAAATCATCATAATAACCATTGACATTATCCATAAAAACTTCACTAGCATGACACTGGTTTCCTTTGTCCAAGATAGATTTTATACCAAGATAGATATATGCTTACTGTATGTAGTGGCAGGGTCTGGATGTGAATCACTTGACTGGGTTTTCTCTACATTAGTTCCATTTTGAACCGAACGTGTTTGCTATCTGCAGTGTTTCTCAATAACTCACACATGCTCTGGCACCCCCTGGGAGGTGTGTCCCCTACACTTTGAAAATTTGGTATTTATCTGTAGTAGTAAGTGAATGAACAAAAATTGACAGTAATAGGGTGGGACAGTTCCCATAAACACAGTGGATCCACTTTTTGTTGTTGTTGAGCTACGCTTGGTTTCTGAATAGATTCACAGAAATGTTCATATCCAGTCTGAATCATTTTTTTGAACAAATATTACCAAATATCTAGTGTATCTCATATACAACAACACATTTTCAGGAGCTTGACTTCTAAAACTACATATGCTTAGAACTTACACTTTGGAGTCAGATCTTCACAGTTATTTTTTTCAAACCTACAAGCCACTAAGAACAAACCCAAGATACATGCTTTAATTTTAACGAGATGAACAAGAGCTTTCAGATAACACTGACTGTGCAGCTTATGATTGTGAACAACTTTGCAGTGCAACGTACAAATACGTACATTAATGCTGGTAAACTGAATGCAAAACATTTGCTGAAATACCCACAAAAACACTGAAAGAAGAGTAAGCAGCTTATCTTTCAAATTTCAATCAGATTCCCGCTCATTATTATAGCAGCAGCATGTGCATTTCTTTTCTAAATCATTATTATTCCAATCAGTAATTTCATAACAATTGCCTACACACCGCCACAGGGAATTGTGTGAAATAATAATGGATATTAAATACTGTCCCTTTAAGTAGCTTCAAAATAGCTACTTTTTACAATGCAGCCAATTTTTAATTTTTTCAGGAGAGCAGCTTGTCTATCCACCTTTTTCCTGAACGGGGAAGTAAACCTATGGGTGAGACGTCCGGTTCGTTAGACTCTATAAGGAAAATAACAATGTGCAAACTGTTTGCACTACAAACCAGTGTGGTCATAATTAAGAGATAATCCATTAAAATGACATGATGGGACACACCAATTTTCAATATCAGGCAGCAAAACTGTTTGTACAGCTAAAACGTTTTTAGCAACAATGCTCATTTACCCCATTATTGAACACATTCCCTTTCACAATCAGTTAACCAGTAAAGATAATGCTAATATAAAATTACACTTAGTAAAGTGTTACTAAACGGCTGTGTGAAAGTCTGCATTCTTGAACTGACTGAACAGCATTTGCTCTTCAAAAATGTTGTATGACAGTAAGCCAAAGAACTTGTTGATCCCTGTTGGATAACTACAGTTAAAACCGCCACAGATCCGAGATCCTAAGGGAGTGTTTTTCGAGGGCTTTATGAAAGCATTGGTTTGATTGATGAAGTCAGCGAACATTTAACAAATAACAAAGAGTGCAGTCTAGAAACACACACACAGAGACGAGATTTTGTACAAAAACCAATTACTGAACTTTATTACATTGAGTTTTTTTCCTGCAACATTTTTTATTCCAGTTTTCTTATTAACAAATAGAAAACAGACCGTGTATACAACAGATCGAACCTCTACAGCACTAATCATTCACAAGGTAAAAATGAACTTGCCAACATATTCTGAACATATGGCCAGGTCTCCCTTTAACATGCCGGTTGTAATCAAGCAGGCATGAAATGACGTCCTGTAGGAATTGTTTTTATTTCGACTTGTGCTGCCTCATCCCACCAGAGGAGACCGCCAAATACCTGGGGTGCGTGGATAATACAGTAGATATAACCTTTGTACCATGAATAGATTCACACACAGCAGTCTCTCGTGTAATTTTTTCTATGTTGGTATATCAAGAAGAGTCCAGGATATAACGTTTTGAGAGAATTATGGACAATAGAGCAGAAGCTGTTTATATACTGTATCTATAATAGTATTTATATTTATTCATAATTATAAATTTATGTATATATATATATTTCTGTATAAAAAGAAGAGTTGGATTAAACAGAGCTGACTCTCCCTTGGGGGAGTGGTTTATACTGTACAGGTGCCAATGGCGATTGGTCTCATTTCAATATCTGGTCTTCAATTGTCACGGAGAAGCGGGCACGTTTTTCGTTAGGATTGCTTTCAGTTTCCGGTAAGGTCCTTCACGGTGAGCGCGCTCCCATTAGAAGGTTGTTCTGTACAGTGCCCGTTTTATTAGTTAGTTGATTTACTTTCCCCTACAAAAGGCTTTTCTTACTTAATTTAGTACCACTAACCCAAATGCATAAGTCTTGCAGTTGGAAATTTTTCTTTTATCACTGAGACGGACACAGAACATTAAAGGCTTCTCCTAAAGTGAACCTGCTCATTTTAGCCCAGTAAGACCAATTATACATATTGAAGAAAGAAAGAAAAAAAAAGAAAAAGAAACAGTTAAATCATGTTACAAAGTCAAACCATCAGCAGCTTAGAGAACAGCGATTCTCTGGTATTAGTATCAGGAACATGTTAAAAATACATATTCTTGTGCTAAAATAACCTATTATGAAGAAAATCAAAAATAAAACAGTACCGATTATGGAAAAGGTAGACCCACGGAAAAGGCCATTAAGACAAAAGATGTTAAAAGAAACACAAATATTCTAAATAAGAACTGAATTTATAAAATAATTACAAATGATAACCATGATTTATGTTTTTTCAAAGAAAAAGAAAAAGCCAAACAGGAAAGAAACAAGAAGAATTAGTGCTACCAGTAGCCTTCAACTGTAGTGTGGGTTGGCGCATGCTAAAGAGCAACTAGAATATAGTTTTATTTAGATAGTGCTTCTTGAAAGAGAGTTGTCTATATTTCTTAAAGCAATCTCTTGATGCCAGTCAATAACGGACTTCTGTGATTGGTTAACCAGCCACTGGATAGCCAGCCTTTCCCACCCCCCAGATCTCTGTACAGGATGAGGATGGGGAACGGTGGCTCACAAGGAACACTTGGTGCACTCCTGAAGAGTTGTACCAGAGGGCTGTGGTCCAGGAGTGGTTACGTTGCATAGTGATCAAAGCTCCCCAGGTATTCCAAAGCGGCTCTGTAGCACAGCTGGTACTGGTCCTGCAAGGGGAAAAATCAGCGCGTTTCAGCAGGACAAACAATCGCCTCCTTAGCAAATAACACAGAGCTCATGCTCCATATCAGCCTGCTGCTAAGGCTGCTGAAAATGACTTTTTAAGACACCATGCATGAAATGTCCCTGAAGTTACCACTGAAGCATGTTAGCATATTAGCAATCAAAATTGGTTGGATAAGTCATCTAAGTTTAAATCAGCAGCTTTAACCGAATACTAGGCAAGTGGAATCCTAATTTTTGGGCAGTGGGACAGTACTGTACCTCTGTCTGCACCATGGCAGGTCTTTGTGTGCGCAGGGTCTTAACGGTCTGAAACAGATCCACCACACCCTCGTATCTCATCCTCTCCAGGACAATACTGAGAGTGATGAAAACACCTGTTCTTCCCACTCCAGCACTGAAAAACAACAACATCTGTCAACTTAACACCTGTTACACAAGGGTGAAGGACCTGCCTGACATGCGCTCTTGAATGTAATGCACATTACATTGTGTCTGCTGTTTAGGATGCTGTGATAAATTAAATTAAATTAAATATAACATTTTAAAAGAAAAATTGAGTAATTGTTTTCGTTTTTTGCACATTATTTTGAAAATGATCCATTTAATAAATGTACAAAAAATTACTTTAAAAGATAATTACTTTAAACATTTAAATACAAAAATTGAATACAATTTTTAGCAAATGTTTTTACAGATTATTTAATTAAAATATATTAAATTAAATTGTTAAATTAAAAAAAATATATTAAATAAAAAAATAAAATTAAAAAATGTGGGTGCCAAAGTAAGCTGGTTCAATATTAAATAAATACATTTTTGGAATAGTATGTTGTGAACTAAGTGTATCGTCCACTTTTAATGTGCAAAATGTTTATTTGGTTATTAGCAGTGTAATAAGAGGGCTAATGTTTAGTTATACTGTCATTATTTCCAAATGAACCTCATTTGCGTATCAGCTGACTGTACATTATCCCTAGTCATATTCTGCTGTTCGTATTTACATTCAGACTTTAAATCACGATCAGCATACCTGCAGTGCACAGTGATTGGTCCATCTTGCCCAAACTGCTCCTTGGTTTTATGAACTTGGCCAATAAAATCAATGAATCCCTCGCCAGTTTTTGGCACTCCTTGCTCTGGCCAGTCGGTGAACTGGAACTGCCGAATGGTCCTAGATTGACCGTCCTAAAGGGAATAAAGAATCAAGGGTTTATTAGGCTGTTGGTTTCACTCTCACATACGCACACAACAGCTGGATGCCATCCGCAGCAGGGAGCCTCTGTCCATATGCTCACTGTATGACCGTGTGTGTACACGATTTAGCTTCAAGCTAATTCATAACCTTGGTACTATTTATAGCCACCAGAAAGCTCTTAAGTCCAAAGCGAGCAGCAGGATGTGAGAGCGCCGTGTTGGTGTGAAACATCCGCCGCCAGCAACAGATTGCTCACACACCCCAGCGGTGCCCTCAGGTACCATCCTGAGTGACATTCATATGAAAAAAACAAACACAAATAATCCTCCTCTGGCAGATTCCTGCAGGTGATGGATGCACGTACCCTGGCATCTGTGACTTTAAACTCTCGCAGGATGTACTGGGGCATGTTATATTCAGCCATGGGATCCACCACGAAGTACTGATAGCGGGCCGAGCGCTCAGCTGGCCAGTACTGATGACACTTCTCCTGCAGGATGTGGAAAAGTATGAGTAAATCTCCAGGATTTAAAACACCAGGATGCGAGTTAAAGAGAGGAAGGCGCTCTTACCCGTCCCATCTCTCTGAGTTTGGTCAGCATCACTACAATAGTGGAATTGTGCTCCCATAACATCCTCCAGAAGTCCTCAGTGGTCTCCGCCAGAGGGCCCTGAGTGGCAACATAGGCCTTCTGCTGTCTGTGGACACAAAAAACGTCTTTGAGACATAGATGCAAAACAAATATGCCAGAACAATGACATGAGCATGAAAATAGCTAGAAAACAACTGAGCCTTAATTGTAAAAAAAATTAATTGGTTGGTAGTCAACTAGTGTTTTTTTAAAGTACTGTAGAGGCCAAATTAGTGTTCTTTTAGTATTATTTATATACTGTCAGAGTATATTTTTTTATTTATAAATGTAATATTATAAGTCGGTTTAGATAAAGCAACTGCTAAATGACAAAATGTTAAAATTTTTATTTTACTTTCAATTTTGTAATATGCCTTTGCAACATGTATTCATTTATTAATTAAATAAAACTATTTGCTTTTACTTTTACATTTTTTATAAATGTTTTAAATTTTTTTCAGCGATTTTAGTAAATCAACTTATTTTATTTAAATTATTTCAGTTGCCAAATAAATAATAAGATATCAATTTTCATAGATTTTTTTTCCAGATCTGGTTCAATCAATTTTCTTGTAAAATATTGGTCAGTTAACCTATTAATAGCAGCACCAAAGTTTTTCAGACTACCACAAAGATATGAATTAAGTTATTGTTGTTAAAAAAAAAAATCACACCTATGTAAAAAAAAAAAAAAAAAAAGTCCATGAAACAGCTTTAAACTCAAAACAGTAGAAAAGACAATCAGAAATGCCATCTATCTATCTATCAATCACCAGATTTGGTGATGCGTTTTGGAGTGCAGGGTTGTGTACTGGGGCCTGTTCCATAAAACAAGTTTACCAAATAAGCCAGGTTTATTTAAGTTAGTCTGATTTATTGCCAGTTCATTTGGTTAAAAATAAGTCAGACTATATTCCATAAGTCTGGCTTATTTGGTAAACTTGTTTATGGAACAGGCCCCAGGTCTACCCGTGTGTATATATATATATTTTGGAAGTTTTATTAACGTGACCACTGGGTGGCAGCAGTGTACTTTGCTACAGCAGCTAGAGCAATCAGTGTGCACATGGCACACACATCACTGTCTCATACAAACAGTGCCACGGGTTAGCAACTAATGAAGGTGCTGCAGGCGAGGCAATAACATGGAACTGGGAGATTAAAGTCTGCTCAGGGCCTTGTTCCGACAAATAAAGAGACGGCAGAGAAGAAAAGAGGAGAGATGGGGAGAGACGAGCCAAAATAAAGAGCAAAGAAGAACGAAAGACCCCCTCCCTCACCCGACCACTCATTCCAGAAGACACAAACACACACACACACACACACACAAATATGTTGCTACGAAGAACACAACATAGACGTCAGGGACAAACTGCCTTTGACAAAGCCAAATTACCTCTATATTAATCATGCAGTTCTTCCTTGGAGGTTATTTTCCCCCCAATCAAACAAAATGCGACACGAACACTAAAACAGTTATAAAGGCAGACACAAAAACAGCTCTAATGACGAATTCGCTTGACTGGCGAAGCTCTTTGTCTAGCTCTAGTAAGAAGGTCAAGCGTGTTTCTGTGCTTATCGCATTAACGTGCTGTTTAAAAGCGGCTTAATTGCTGTTTTTTGACAAGACCAGAGCAAACCGACCCAGAGGCTCAGCTAAAGAGGAAGACGTGCCCGAAGATTCGTTTTCTGAAGCTCATCCGGTTTTAGAAATAAGACTGGTGTCAATTACGCTTTGGCACAGGTTGAGTTCCTCCAGAGTAGCTCTCATTAAGTTTTAATTCAAACGAGAGAGGCTGATGTATCAAGCCCCTAGACATTTTCTTCACAGACTCTGTGACATTTCGTGCCCACGCTTCGTTTTACGGCAAACACGACTGGCCTTTTCGCTCTCGCTTTTCCTTCTCTGATTTTCTCAAGCGTTCACCCCATTGAGAGCACCTCCTTTTGTAATTCAATAAACAGCTGTCAGACAGAGTAAGGCAACAAAATATGTGAAGGCTGAAAATGTGCAGACAGACTACACTATGCTGCTCATTGTTTAGGGGAATATTGCAGTGAAGAAAAAAAGAGAGTTATGGATCATCTCATTTAGCTCGTATGAGAATACAGAAAACAAAAGAGGAAAACAAAACAGGAGGAATGAGTAGTGGGCAAGAAATCTACTGCTCAAAACCACTGGATCTATTTAAAGGGATAAATTAACAGCTGCCGAGTGCCTTATTTGAACAATAATTTGTTTAAAAATCAGTGAGAAAATAACACATGCCAGTAAAGGGATAGTTTCCACAAAAATGAAAATTCTGTTATTGATTACTCACAATCAAGGCACAGAAACATACTGAAGTAAGGACATTGTAAATCTGTATGAGAGGGGTCCAACCGTAATTTTACAAAGCAATGAGAATACTTATTGTGTGTCAAGAAAACAAAAATAATGACTTTATTCAACAAATTTGTCTCCTCCACATCACCCTATAGTGCCATGTTCAAGAGCATAACATTTATGGCAACATATGCAACGAACGTACTGTACACAGATACGTCATTTTAGTTCAGATCCAAGTGTAAACAACGTAAACGAGACACAGAACAGCATACGTTGTTTTGTATCACACATGTGATACTCTCCAAAATGGCACAACAGGGTGATTCTCGTAGCTTTCTAAAATTACGGTTAAACCGCTGATGTCCCGTGGATTATTTTAATGATCTCTGAGCATTGAATGTATTAGGATCCTTGCTGTCTATGGGAGGGTCAAAGAGCTCTCAGATTCCATCAAAATTATCTTAATTTGTGTTCCAAAAACAAACAAAGGTATTACAGGCGTGGGCGTAAATTTCATTTAACAGTAGAGGGGGGACAATGAATATAATATTTTTTGCGAGCCATTTTTGGAAGGGGACACAAATATATCAATCATATTGCATTTTCAACCTGTGGAAAACCTTGCTTCTATCATAATTGTAGCATGGAGACTGCATGATGGTTATTTTAAGTTATACGTTTTTCTCTGGTTTAATGAAAAGGCAGATTTTTTTCTTCAAAGCTATTGCAATGTTTGTTATGCTGTTTACAGTCGAGTCTCTCTCTCTCTGCCACGGTAATCTTGTAGCGTAGCTGAACTGATAACTTCGGTCCCCGAGAAACCCCCCCCCAAAAAACCTGCCCACATTTAAAGCTGATTGGCTAATTTTGCTTAATGAACCAATCGGGATGCTCTCTGTCTAGCACGCGCAATGAACAGGCACACACACACATGCACGCAAGGTCTCTCACTCTTTCTTCTTCACTCCATCTTATGCACGCATTTTACAATGCACGAGGCAGACATTAATGTCACGTGTGCACGCGCTTGCCCGCTTGGTCTAGATTCTGGGATATTGTATACGCTACAATTTGCGGGCATATTGTTAAATAGATAAGTAACGTTTTAATCATTAACATAGCAGATTCATGGAAAATGACATCTGTAATCAGAATTTTTGCCACAAATAATTTATTAACGAATCAGCATTAACTACATTAAAGAGAATCGCTTTATTTAAAGTGAATAAAATTCCCTACTTACTGGAGTTCAACAACTTGCTAATGTACAGAGATGCAGTCACATACTTGACTTGCAGGTGGTATGGTGCGTTCACACCGGACGCGAACTGCGCGAATAAATCGTGCTATTCGCGCGTAGTTAGACACGTGAACATTTTAAGGTTACTCGCTTCATTCGCGCGTGTAATTCGGTTCATTCGCGTGTCCAACAGACGCGAATTCTGCCAGGCGGCTCCAGTCTTTGCATTTGTGGAGGGGAATATTCTAAATATTGCTGTTATTGTGCCATGAAATTCAGTTTTAAGAGTATTTCAGGCGAGAATGTAGTTGTTTAAACCACAAATCTGCGGTTTATTAAAAAAAAAAAGAGAGCCTATTTAAAAGTTTGCTTCGCCGATTTCGGAGCCGTGAGCTCCACAGGTAGGCTCAACAGAAGGTAAAATTCGTTTCGGGTATATCTCATAGGCAAATTCCGGTTTAAGGAATCTATTATGTATTTCCTTTTTATTCCTGTTTTGATGAAAGTACGAAGATGTATCCAGAGACGATGATTTTGTCTTCTATAGTTTCTGAAGTCTGCCTCCACTTGCTAGTAATCACGTCACTACTAGAGCAAGCTCCTGATTGGTTAACGCCAAAGTTTGGTTCTTTCAACTTGAGCGTTACGTGCGAATCGCGTCATTCGCACCGCTTAATTCGCGCGATTCGCGCCGCAGAAAGTCTATTCGCGTCTTTGCATTGACTTAACATGTAAATCGTCAATTAACTTGACGCTTCATTCGGGTCCGGTGTGAACACACCATTAGAGTAGGTAGGTGAGATGAACTGGGATAGTAGGCAGTGGGCCAAACCACTGTGAGGAAGGGGAGGGGGAGCTCAAATATTTTGAAATGCTTTTTTTGGCTTTTGTATTTACACTTACACAATAATTTTTTAGGTATTTGTACATGTACATTTCATAATAGACAGTGCTATTTATTTTTCATTATGATTTTCGCCCCTGTCCCCCCCGGGATTTACGCCTATGATTACAGGTTTGGAACGACAAGAGGGTATGACATGAGTAAGTGATGACATCATTTTATTTTTGGGTGAACTATCCCTTTAAGGGAAGACACTGCAGGTAAAAACCCTGTTTTTTCATGCACCTGTCAAAGTTGAGATTATGGGCTTTTTGGTTTTTCATAAATATTTTTTTCAGACTAGTGGAAAAAGACCATCCAAGATGAATATTTTCTTCTACACTGAGCCATCTCCACTTCAGTAGTACTTACACAGTAAGTTACAGACACAGCACTTATCCTGAAGGTTTTCACAGAGGGATTTGTTCACATATAATTTAAACTTGATAATATATAACATTTTATTCCCCCCAAAAATTTTCTAAGTGTTTTTTTAGTAAGCATTTTCTGATTCATGGAGCGACTAAATTCCCTCTGTTATCTAATATGTCAAAGAAAATTTATAATTTTGAATTTTGAAACTGACCTCATCCATCGTTTAGATGTTTGCAATTATTAATGTAATCAACCAACTAGGTAAGGAAGGTGATAACTACTAGTTTTGTTTTTTTTACCCTATTCAACTGAAGTCTCACCTTAACTATAAGGAATGGCAACCTATAAAAAATAGAATCGAACTGTAGCAATGATCTGATCCTTGTCAGTGCAAGTAACCTGAGCAAACATTGTTATTATCTATCTCTATCTCTCTCTATATATATAAAAAATAAAATATGTTATTAAAAATAATGCAAAATACATCTCATGGTTAGTAAGGCAACTGAATGATGTATTTTCTCTAAAATTAATTTGCATCGTCAGGTGTGAAAATCATAAAATTTTGGGCCCTGGATTTATTTTTGTACCAGCTCTGATCATGATTCATTGAATATGTTGGAGAGAGCGATTCATAATGCAACACAACTGCGCGTGCAGTCTTTTTTAAAAATATTTTACATCCACAACTGTTAGAATCTTGAATGCCTCTAACAAATATGTTTATACCATCTGCTTGAAAAAAAATCTAGATCCTTGAGAATTAAAGCAAACATGCTCCTCCATGTTTTTGTAATGGTTTGGCACAGGTAGCTACCTGTATCCATCGATGCAGCTGGCATTAATGTAGTCAGACCCCTCCACTCCTCGGATTGGCTGCAGGCACACCCGTGTCGACTCAAAAGGCATGATATTGACGAGCCGGTTCTTGAACTTGTTGCAGGGCAGGTTGGCGCTGATGAATCGTGAGGTGTGGGCTTTGGAGTTGGCGAGTCTCTGTGGAAACATTGTTGGGTTCAGAGGGCTTGAGCGTAAACAAGCTGGCAGAAACATAGTGGAAAACTTTCTGAAACAGAATATTTTTAAAATGCGGTGGAAATGTGCCCTATAGAGCAAAGCGACACTAAAAGCGTGTCTGTTGTGATTGTAACTTGAAGGTGAGCTCTGCAGCATTACTGAGGGATGCGGGCGAAACGGTCTGACTGGGAAAGCGAGGGCGTGACTGGCAGCGGGGCAGAGAAAGCACAGATGGAGATCAGCAGAGAGCGCGTTGAGACCGTTGGCTCTACTACAAGCTCTGTCTGTACTGGTTAGCCGCTTCTGTCTTTTTGCGCCAGATGCTGTTTCTACTTCTAGAATCCGCTATGAGTTCAGCATCCTAGTCATACCAGCATTCACTTATATCCCAAAAGCTCTATTAACAGATGGAACAGTAAAGCATTTTCAATAAAACATTCATTAGGTTCGAGGTCTAAGGGTTTGAGGCGTTACATTTGTTTACACCAATTTTTGTCAGTCCAAACAAATCCAGTCTGATTTCAGATTCGAATTGTTCAATTTATATTTTATTTATTTTATATTTAAATTCATGTACTCTAAACTTTGGAGTCTTAGTCACATCTATCTATCTATGTATCTATCTATCTATAGATTATAAAAAAAATTAAAGACAAAATATGCAGACAAAACGAACATAAAAAATGAACAAAATATAAAATATTTAAAGCATAAATCAGCAGGAATGAATAAAGTTATAGACTTTTTGACAATTTTAAGAGCTAGTGGTGTGGATGGATCAGGCTGATCAATTGTTATAGTTTGTTTATATTAAAGACAAGTTCATTTTATCATGTGATCTAGCTCTATTAGGCAATCCACTCCATAAAAGAAATAAAATTAAGCTTTAATTAAGCAATTTTTAGTGGTAGTTTTTTTTTTATAAAGGAATGCACCTCAAATGTGCCTGTGTAACCGAGCAAAATCAGTGTGGTGATGTGAAGTCACCTTAAACTCCAGCTCCATGGCTGTGACGGTCTCTCCCGGCGGTGGCTGGGTGAGCTTCTGGATGTGGGCGTAGAGGTTTCGGGCAGGGACCTCAGTGTTTCCACAGGTGGCGGCCTCCAGCAAGGCCTCGTGAATGAAAATGTACTGGTCCTCCGTCTGCACCATGTAGTTCCTCTGAGCTCTCATGCATGTGACGTGGCCATAAATGTCTACTGTCTTCTCGTGTTTCATCCGCTCCAGCATGGCGTCAATAACTATGAAGCAGCCCGTGCGGCCCACTCCAGCACTGAGAAAGACAAACTTTGGTTTCACTACAATCTTTTCAACCAATTCCACCAACAAACCTACAACTGCTCACTTTACAGAAGAGTTTTATAAGTGAAAAGGTCTGCAGTAAATGAAAGACTGGGAACTGGCGCTAACCTGCAGTGGACTACCATGGGTCCAGCATCAGGAGGGTTGCAGGCTTTGACCCTGCGCAGGAAGGCTAGGATGGGGGTGGGGTATTCAGGCACTCCGTGGTCTGGCCAGGCCATGAACTGGAACTGCCTGACCTCGCGCTTCTCGCTAGAGCCATTCTGTTTGAGCAAAGTGGAAGAAAGTAGGTTAAGTGGCTGAAAATGTGGAAATTTTCTATATAAGAGGAAAAGGCAAGCAACTTTTTACCTTGTAAAGAGCAAAAGTGCGCACACTGTAAGTTGCCAACTCAACAGCGTCAAGCATGGTCACTTGGATCATTCCGTAAGTCTCTGTGCCACGAATAGGCCAATACTGGTCACACTTGACCTGTTTAGGAAGACAAGAATAAAACAGTCAGTCCTATTTGAAATGACAGATGCTTATTTCCACAAAAATCCATATTTTACAGCCTGCAAGCACAGAAATCAGAAATGTTTTTTAATCATCAAATTAGCATATTTGAATGATTTCTAAAGGAGGACACTGAAGACAGGACTAATGGCTGCCAAAAATTCTACTTTTGTCAGCACAACAATAAATTACATTTAAAAATGTATGATATTTCACAATAGTACAATTGTACAGTTTTTTGATCAAATATATTTATTCTTGATGAACATAAGAGACTTATCTTGATCTTCTTCTTCTTAAAAATAAAAGCCTGGCACAGTGACACATCTCTATATTTACATACATAATTAATTGCAAGACTACTGTAGTAATAGTTACGAATTATAATGTGAATATAATTTAAACAATTAGTAATGTTATATGGTTTTTTTTATATCACCAGCAAAATTATTATCCATATACTGTAAATATTTTAACATATCAGCCAACTTTTACTGATTTCCTATCCAAGGGTCCTTATTAACAGGGCTTATATTTATACAGCTTTACACAGTTCATATTTGAATGGTGAATAATTACCTAATTTCACTATATTGCTGAAATTACTAAGTTAAGGTGTGTGCCACCTATAGTACACCAAATAACTGCTATTAAAAACAAAACTGAGTGCATACAAACATAATTTAAAATGACAAAAGCGGTAGAAATGGTGTGTTTTGTTTAGCTTTCAATCATCTACTCCAGGCAAAGACCAACTAAAAATGACACAGAGTTCATTTCTTCTTCAAGGTAGGTCCTGTCAGCAGTGAAACTAGGCCAGTTGTTCTGTCTCTGCTGGAGGTTTTCATCAGAAGGCTTGGGGACGCACTTTACCTATGAAGTAATGCTTTATAGGTGGACAGCCTTGCCAAAACCCACTCATTTACCACGCTAGCTCTGCCAACACATGTCTCTTTCACTATAAGCCTTTAGCTCCCATCTGACCTCCCATCCATCAACAAACACCTGAGCGTACGCATTCTCCAGAGGGAGGAATTACAGGTTATCTGCCGTCAGATATGACATTTGAGCTGAACAGAAGACTAGTCGACTGACTCGCTCTCTCACCAACCCTGGGTGCCACTGGTCTGTTGCTGCGCCCAGCACAACAGCGCACTAAAAGCCCACATAGTGATTGGACTCATAGAAACGCAGGTCCCTTTAGTGCCAAGCACAGACGGATGTTTTATAGTGCGAAGAGAGTTGTGAACCATAGTACTGTGTCATCCAACAAAAAGGATGGCAATGGTATTTTGTCGTTTATTTTATTACTATATTTTGTGAGGTTGGATAGGAACTCACACTATTTCGAGGGGAACCTCAGAGTTAAGAAAGTACACTTTGTACTTTGTACATGGAGTTTTATATACTCTGCTCTGCACTTACACTATAAGTCAATGTTTTCGTGTGTTTTATTTTTAAAGATATGCATACTTTTATTTAGTAAGGACTCACAGATGGAATAATAATAATAATAATAATAATAATAATAAAAAAGACAAATCTTTCATAAAATTATGCCTTTACTTTGTAAGAAGAAATTCACATATTCAATATTTACTATGATTTTTCCCTCAATAAATTGATAATATGCTTACATTACAATTATATCATTTACATTTAATTTCTCTTAAACTGTGTTAATCAAAAAATCCTAAGCAATGGCTGCTGAAAATAGCTCTGAAAAAACTAAACACAAATCTAGTATTACAAAACAGAATCAAGATTAAATATTAATAATAATAATGTATTAGTTAACACTTATGATCTGAGTCAACTCTTGATTTAAACCTTGATGAAGTTAAGGCTTGATTTAATTATTATATTATATAGTATAAGGTTCTTACTATCTATTAGTTGCTTATCAGCATGCATATTTTTAACATCTCAGCTGTGTATTAGTACTTATAAAGCACATATTCTGCATGACCATATTCTACATCCCTAATCCTGCCCAATACCTAAATTTAACGACTTAAGTCACATTAATTATTAGATATTAAATATCGATGCCCCTGGTACTTACTCTGGACTTCTCTTCCAGTCTGGTCATCATGACGATGGTACTGGCTCTCTGCTCCCAAACCATCCTCCAGAAGTCACTCAGAGTCTCAGGAAGAGGGCCCTGTGTGGCAATGTAGGCATTCTGCTTACGGTAACCATCGATGTAGTTAGAATTGATGTAGTCGCTGCCTGGAACACCTATAGAGAGAGACAACAATTCACTGGTGGCCCACTTACATCACTATATGTTCTAATTGCACACTTCCCCTAAACATACACACATCTGTCACCATAATGAAATGTTAAAGGTCAACACATTTGTTTGACTTTTACCGTCCACGGGGGTGAGAACAACTCTCGAGTGGTCGTAAGCAATAACGTTGGCGTAACGGTTCTTTGGCTTGTTGACCTCCAAGTTAGAGTTCTCCCATGTGAACTGCTGGCCTGGATCAACCGACTGCAGGGGAAAGATGAGAGGACAAAGAGAAGGAGGGGAGAGAGAGAGAGAGAAATCTGTTCAGTCTTTGAGGCACCTTGTTTGAAGCTTGATACCACAGAGTGCCGCAGGGGTAAATTTGAACTAGCATCACTTCAGCAAGAGAGGCTTTGTTTCTATAGCAACCCGGCGTTTTGAACAGAGACCCGCAAGAACCAGAGCTGACTTTGCCACCAGGGGTTGTTAGAACTGATGGACTGGCAAAGCTCAAGAGTGGTAATTTGGATCCCTTTGTGGATATATTGCAGTTCTGTTCCCTTACTAGTCATCATCTGCCCTGTAATAATAGCAAGTTCATCTGCTGCATTATCACGGGCGACCAACAGATGGCTTAGTGCTCACTCACACCATAACTCAAACATGATCACTGTAGGGGGCTCCGATAATAGCACCACTGACTCGGTACAGCTGTACCTGAGCTCATCGGGGCATATGGCTTTGATGCTAAAGATTACACTGAGAGGAGGGAGCGTTCAGATGCTCGGCCCGGACTAATGGATTACTGGTGTCCATGTGGACTTCATGCCTGCGCTTGATTTTGTGCCTGCTGACAGGAGCGAAGAGGGAAGAGCAATGGTTGAGGAATAGCAGACCCAACAGGGAGAGCGTGGATTTATGGAGACAGACAGGAAGCTCTAAAGAGAGAGGACAGATGAACACATCTGGAGGAAAAGCCTGCATATATCACTGACTGCATGCGTGAGGTGACGCCCTGAATGGGTAACAGACCTTCCAGATGAGGCCTTTTTAACAGGTAAGTAGTCGTCAATGATTAAACACAATACTTAGAATCGATTTAAATATAAAATAAACATCCTTTTTGTAATCTGTGGCTGTTTTTTTTGATGGCACAATCATTCACTGTATTTTAGGATGCTTGTTTTAAAATAAAGGGAAGAACTGATTTATCTGCTCACGCTTTCTTCCTCTAATGTGTTTTTAGATACCAAATTCACAGCTACTACAGAACTCACAAAAGAGAAGCAGAAAACGTACAACTTGCATATGAAAAGATTGAGACAGAAATGGTATTAATAATAATGAAGTTAATGTTCCCTTGGCTCAAATCAAGTATGATGCAACAAACACCAAGAAGTCACGTGTTTAATACCCAGGGAGCACACATACTGGAATGCCTGTACCTGTAAGTCACTGTGGATGAAAACATCAGTCAAATAAATAAAATCTAAATTTTCTGCAAGAAATGAAAGATGCACTCTACATAGAGCTGGATACTGGATTACTCATGGGGCTATAGCTGGGGTGGCACTCTCTCCCTTTCTTTCTCAAGTCACAGGTCTCCTCGGCTCAGATGACACAGGGTCGTATCGTAGCATTGATCGACTGCAATATGCAGCAGCTTGCTCGGCCAGTCAATAATGTCACAGGGTCTCTTGTTATTCAGCATTGATCTGCCTGTTTCTGGACAAGGCACTGCTTGACTCAGTGTCCATCAACCTCCACACCTTTCACTTGATTTGGCATAACATCCACCTCACCTCAGCTTGTTTTCGATGCCTCTGTAAACAGCCATAAAGCGCTCTCTTCAAAACATAACTGTTTTTGAAATTTTCACTTATGAAGTAATGCTCAAAAGTAAACAGCAACTCAGCGCTCAATTTAAATAAACTGCCCCATAGAAGTATCTGACGTGCTAAGTGTTTTTCTGCCAGTTTATCGGCAAGCATCTTGGAGGAACATTTACTTTGCCGTAAGCTTTCGCACACAAGTACAGGTAATGTGCGAATAAGACAGCTGGAATGCTGACTGGCAGTGCTCGGCAAACAAGGGGAACAAATATGAGCTGTCACTACATGAGATGACAAGCTTGAGAGATGCGGATAATGATAGCGGTGGGAGGTGAGCGCTGGCTCCTATAAAAAGCTTTGGCTCTAGTGGGTTGACAAACACAAACTCGTTACTGGTGAGAATCAGTGTCTGATGGGAGTGTTAGATATTGCCACCAGTTAAGTTGAAGAGTGATCTACAGAGCACTTTAAGTGAAACATTTTTGGACACCACATCAATTCAAATTCTGGGTCAGGTTTATGCAGTGTAAATCTTTCAAAAACAACTGACTGTTGAGTTACATGGGTGTCATACTGGTTTTCTGTTAAGATCAGCTCTGAGGTGTGGTCATAGTTTTGTCTGCTGATAAAAAAAGGCGAAGGAACAAGAAGTTGAGGATATTTGGTGGAAATAAGCATGCAAAACTGAAATGAAACGGAGCAACGGATGCATCAAACTGAGTACGGAGCCAATAAACGAGCTGGTGTCCCACTGCCTTGCTCATGCTGGCTGGACTAGGCTACTCCCATTGGCCCAAGCGGAACCATCTGTCCCCTTGAGAGGGGGCCTTCCTTGACAGGAGGACATGACATCACCACATGCCAAGAGCAGGTTGCGAGCACCGCCTGGCAACGGAGGGCTTGTGTGGTGAAAACGACAAAAGCATCGGAGAGAGGAGAGATTTGGCGCATATGGTTGCTGAAACAGCTCGACACGTCCCTCAAAGTGTCACTAAACGTCTGTGGAGAGGAATGAATAAAAGGGGGTCTATAAAAAGACAAAATCCTAGTCGTATTTTATATATTTTTTCCCTCCCACAGACTCGTGTGTAATTACAGAAAAGAGGGTTTCGTTGGTTGGAGTGAAGTTTTAATTGCAGTTTTACTATAAATACAACTGCGATTGGGAAAAAAGAGACCGAAGTGACACAAGAAGAGCAAAAAAAAGCAAATTAAAAAGAGAGAATGCATGCAAATCAGCAGCTTCTTTGTTCATAAACATCTCTTGCATTAGTTAAGACAAATTTGTGAATACATCCTCACCAAGTGTTTGTCTCACCAAAACTGACTGGACCAACATCGTCTGGTGCTTTAATTAAATAAACCTTTAGGATGATGACTGACAGTCATGTTAAATATCGCAGAAAAAGGTTTAACAGGCTTTTTCCCCCTCAACATCGGGAAGAAGTGACAAGGCCTTTGTGTGTATTGAAGATTAATAGAAAGAGATCATGGGAAAATGAACATCTGCCTGTCTGGAAGAGGTAGGCGTGAGCAGCTGTCATAACACGGGATGTGGGTGATCTAAGTGTTAAAGGCAGGAAAATCTATTACAAAAACACCAAAGTGAGAAAAGTGTGCGAAAATGGTTCGAAAGACAGACAAGACCCAACAATCAAACAATAGTTTTACTGAGTTTCTGCTGAGAATGAACTCTTAAAGGAAAATCCCGACGAGCTTCGACAAACACTGCTAAAAAATGAACAAAAACGCTAAGTTTGGGGTACAACAGCTTGTCAGTGGGGCAGTACTCTCAAAAACCTGTGTCATTTCTAGCCCTAAAAGGTGCACAGTAGTACTTCAGCAGTCTTAAGGTACTACTATGAACCCTTAAGCAGTAATTACGGTACAAATGTGTCCTTTTGAGTGTACTGCCTGCAATAATAAGCAGTTGTACCGCTAAAGGTACAAATTTGCACATTTTCTTTGTGGCGAAGTTACAAAATACCATTCATTTTCAATGAGAGTTGACCATTTCTGGAAAACATGAGTGAAAAGCTCCACTTTATGCCAATGAGCAGTTATGGCGACTGCAAAAGAGAATGCATATAGTGACCTTTCACCTGATACGTCAGGATATTGTAGCTTAAAGAAAAAAAAATAATGAACCATGGGTGCCCAATCTTGTTCTTCCCTTCCTGCATAGTTCAGGTCCTCTGTTTCCAAAGATCTTAATTAGCTGGCTCACATGTGTTTCATTAGAGTTGGATGTGAATTTAGCAGAAGGCTAGATCTCCAGAAACAGGATTTGGGAACTCCTAAACTATGTAGGTAGCCAAGCTTCCTCCTTAAGGACTATATTAATGCAGAATTCAGTTCCAACCCTGCTCTAACACAACTGCCTGTTATTTTTATGAAGCAGGATAGGCAACCCCTGTAACTATAATTAATCCAGCTGCATCGGTTGAACAAGTTGTCCTAGAATTGTCCTACCTCATACTCCTGGGAAAACCGGAGAGAATCGTTGGCCTTGAGTCGCTCAATGTGATCTGCTAGCTCGCAGACTGAAATGGGAGGATGTTCCCTCATTCCTAAAAGAGAAAATAAGACAAGAAGTGGTGAGCACATCACACCTGATGTCAGTTTTGAGTTGAGGAGGCAACGACATAAAGAGGTTCTTCTCGCACCTTCATGTGACATGATCCCTCTGCGAGATTTGTGCTGACATATGTTGTGGCCGCTTACATCTATGCCCCAAACAAGCTCTGGATTTCTTGTCGGGGGGGTCATCTTAGTACTAAAAAACATTTCCCTGCCCCTGTCAGCGTCTGAAACGTATCAAGGCTATACATGCTCAGCTGGACCTGAGGAAATGTTCAGCCCGTGTGTTGTTTGATGAGGAAAGGAGGGGGGGGTTCGTAATAGAGAGGATCTGCCATTAGGATTCCAGTGGTTGAGGATGAATGAGCAGGACTGAGATGCTTAATGGGACATGGGTTGGGTATGATTCCCCATTATGAGTTCATTATGCCCACAGTGAGCACAGTAATGTCTGGATGAGCCCCCTGCCAGCTACTTCATGCAACCGTTACTGCTAGACAGTGGGCGGCAGGATCATGGGGCCACTCTCTTAATCAACCACACCGACGTGATGCCAAAAACTGGTCTGGTCTAGATTGCTGACACATTTTCTTCGGTGGAATATGCGAGACAACACATATGAGCTATATGTTTCACACATTTTACATGAAGTGAAACGTTTTACAGCGCAGGTAAGGATACCATGCATGTAAATGCTCAAGAACGCATATTAATTTAATGTGACAGTTGTGAAAATTGTGAAGCAGATGAATCAACACATTCAGTCACCTTGTGGGACCACCGCATGCACAGTATGTGATAAAGCATCACTAGACAAGGACAAAGACCATGGAAATAATTTATGGCTATTAAACAATATACAAGAACAACTTTCTAACAGATGTCTCGCTAAATACTGTATCCTGAGCCATTATTAAATAAATATCCTTCTCATTTGACATATTGCTGTTTTAGCTTGTAGCACAAAAGTAGAACACGTTTTAAATCTTTCATCGTATCTTATACAACAAAAACAGCATATGCTATTTGCATATAATTATGACTGTTTTCCAGCACACAAATATGACAAATGAGACACATAGTATTTTGTATATTTAGGGGCTAATAGCGCAATAAGCTGCACCATGAGCACATTAAGAGAATACAGCACAGGCTACATCCATGTTAAACAGCAAGTTAATTAGGCAGTGAAGAGCTACAACCCAGCATGCAAAGCAGGGAAAGACAGATTACAAGATGTCTGGAATTGAAATGAACGTCCAAGGTCATTCAAGTGAAAATGCAACCAGAAATATATGGATATGGAAACAACCTTACGGCTACATTCAAGACACAAGCAGGCAATAAAACTAGAATAAGGCGTGTGTGTGCTGTATATAACACATGCTTGCTATTATTGCAGATACAACACAAACTATTCTTGCCTCGGATATGAGTGTTTATGCATATCTGATATTTATTTTCTGTCTTTTTTTCCCATGAAACAAGAATAAACTGGATATCATTCACAAGATCATCTTCGTTTAATGTAATTAATTTTTTTTAAATATAGCCTTTTCTTGCCCTTTTAGAAGATTATTTTCATAACTAGTGCGTCATATCCTAATTAAATCATATGTTAAGAAATGCTGTATTAATACAGTATGTGACATTACCTTGAGTTTTATTCATTATTTTAATTCACATAATTTTTATCCAACTTTTGATAATATTAACAAAATAAATTCTTAATGTTCGATTTTCATAATACATAAAAAAAGGGCCTTAAATATGGGTTTGGGTGTTTATGCATTACCGGAGAAGGTCCCGCTTTATATTAAGTGTCTCTAATACCTGTGTACTCACATAGTAACTAGATGTGTATGTAGTATGTAACCACAGTGTAAGTACACACCGGTACATAGTATCTACAGCTGTAAT
>JAUMHG010000034.1:6293333-6319331 GCA_032359395.1 Enteromius anoplus
TATATATATATCTTTCATGCGGGTCTAACTCGTTTGCAAACAATTGTAAATAATAACACTTGTATAGCAGAACAATGACACATTCAGTTGACGTCAACACATAACCTGTGTGAGCATTTGAACAAACTCACAAACCAAAGAAGGGGAAGAGCCAAAACATAGCACACAGAGACACATGTAGAAAACACGAACGAACACACACACACAAAGAGTTTTGATTAAGATGAAAACAACATTTTCATGACTTTTCCTCTAAAATAGCCTGCAGTAACAATACATTTGCTAATGCAGCATCCACACAGAGAATAAATGTGGCTTTCAGCAATTAAACACACAGTTCTCTAAATTCCCATTTAAATCAGATCAGACGAGAACCTGACAATGAAATGCATCAGAGTTAAATGAATTCAACGATCAAAATAAACCTGCTAAAACTGTGCTTTATTAATCAACACCTTTCACTATAAGCTATATGAACATAAAACTACACGTTCAGAAATAAAGGTACAAAGCTGTGCACATTTTCAATAGGTGCATGTTTGTACCTATACTGTCAATTTCGGTACCTAAAAGCTACAAAGTAGCACTTAAGTGTAAATATTTGAAACTAATAGGTACAAAAAGTACCATCCCGGTGACAGATTTTGTATCTTTATTTCAAAGAGTGTACTGTATTATATTCATGAAGGAAAGCAAAGCTACTTAATAATCTCTTCTTAATGCACTTGTGTGCACATGATGTGCTGGAAATCCTCACACAAACACACGTGCAGTAACCAAACTTCCACAATAATTAAAGCGTATGGGTTCAACCACACACATGGAAATAAACCAAAGTCATAATATAGCACATGTTTACCCATATTACACATCATCCTACACATTCTCTGGTAAATTAAGCTCCTGAAAATGACATTTTAAAAGCTTCTCGTTAGCCTTTTTAGCACGAGTTAACCATGTTTCTCCTATAATTAGGTCTTAATATTTATAACAATATGTGCCCACTGTTCCACAATTTTCTTTTTTTAAACGAAGATTGCTTGGCACGGTTTGCACTCCCGCTGAAGCACTAAAGAGAGGAAACACGGGATAAAATGCAAATGATTGGATAAAATTTAAACGACCTTTTAAATTTAAGCGTTTATTCATTACTTTAATCACACAAAATTACTTTTTATAGGCGAAGCAATTGCATTTTCCCCTCTCATTTTCTCCATCTTAAATAGTGCATTTTATCAGTCCTTCAAGTAAAGAGAATAGAAGTTTAACTAGGGGGATAAAACAATTCTGAATCACTTTCAGAAGAAATGTATTGAACATTACGCGATGTGTGCTCAGAACTTGTAGTGAACTTTGCATTATACTGTAAGTGGTTATATAATATAGATATGTAAGTAACCATATTGTATCTGTAGTAGGCAATATTAGTAGCTTTAGTAGCTAAACGATCAGTTTCATCAAGCTGACATGGGGAATCATGTAAGGACATTCCTGTCAAGGAGTGATTTTCTCGTACTTTTCTGACTTTTCCCCTTGCAGTTTCTTCTCATTAGAATTCATCACTTAACTTGAGATATAAATGTTCAAACGAAAATGTAATTCTCTGAAGCTTCTTTTGCTAATGGAAAATTGGTGCGGCATCTGTGGGGTTAATAGGTGTTTTCTCTATACACTGAGCACAGTCACACTTCATTAGTGAGCCAGCAGCTGATGCCAACCTTCAAAATGGCTGATTGCTAGAATAAATAACACAGAGGTGCACAGATGTCACTCACTGACACCAGCGTCTCTGCTGTCGAGCCATAATCAATGTCATCAGTGGTAAGAGCAGCACAGTCCCATTACGGGTTGCCTGTACCTCTGAATAGAGCCTGAGGTGAAATAAATTAATAGAGTTTCTCACCTTTGATTAAAAAAAGAGGATCTAAAAATAGCTTAAGCCTGTCTAGTTTCTAGAAGTCTATTAACAATACAGATGTTGGGCGTTTTTCTTAGAAATGGGTGTGATGGAAGGAGAGCTGTTTATCCAGATGGAATCTCACTTTTATGATTATCAGGTGTCTGCCTCCACTTTACATATATGAAGCCTAGATTAAGCTAGACTTTATTACATCACAGTCCATTAAATGGACTGTGATGTAACTACTGTCCCATATTGTTTTATATGCGTCTCACATGGTTATATTGTTAGTATGTGAAAGACATTCAGCCCAAAAGTGTGACACAACTGCACTACTGTAAATGAATTATCCAATTATCCACTTAACAGAGCGTTGTGAATGTAGAAGTGGGCATGAACCATTGCACTGCACACATCATGAAAGTGCTAGGCAAGTCAAAAATAAAAAATAAAAATACTTTTCAGATATGTATAAAATGAAGCAATGCATGTGAGATTAAGTTTGCTATTTTAATCGTATAATTTTCCCAACTCTTATATTCTGACAGCTATGACTGATTGGATAAGCCATTAATCTGGGAGGATCAGTGTCATCCTGGCCCTAATTTCAACTAAATACCATAATTATCACTATTATTATGTTATCATAAACAAATCTGGCACATCCTTTAAATTGAAACAAAAAAATTATAATAATATCAATACAAACCTACTTTGATGGTTGCATCTAAAACACATCTGCAAAAAAGGTAATAAGTGTTTAGTCACTGTGATCCCAAATGTGGAGGTGATAACCTGATATCTTATACATAGATTATTCAATTAGCACTTTTCAAAAAGTATCTCAAGGGCTCAGCATTAGGCAATTTAACTGTCTCCTGCACTCTTTTTTCTATTACCTCATTATTATTGCTGCTATTATTATTTAACGTTTTTTTCCCCTACATCTTATCCTTCTACTCTTCTTTCTTAATCAGCCAATTTTTATCATCTTGTATCTCCTACATACTATCCTTCAATAGTTAGGTAGTATCTTTGAAAGAAGATATGTTTGCATTCATGTTATCAAAAGTACAGTAAGATGTGAAATACCATTCCAATTTAAAAGACCATTTATAATAATCATTCCATTAATCAATTTATTCCTGGCATGTTCAGCATTATTACTTCATCTTCAGTGTCACATGATCCTTTATCACTGTCAATTTTTTTTGCAAGGGACGTTAAACTACATCCAACATCGGAGGAGAGAGTAAATTTGGAGGACAACCTCAATTTGTACACTTTGTACAAATTCATACATGACTGACTGGAGACCCCAGTGACAGCTCAGAGTCACCGGGTCAAGGTGTGAATGCTCGTTTTAATGTATGAATCCAAGATTCCAGAAATCCAGTTCACTGACCGGCTGCCAGACAGCCCTGAATCATGGGAGAGGGAAAAGAGAGCATTTTGGCGGGAGCAAGCGATTGGCTCACGCTGAATGTTTTCCAGGCAGGTGGCAGCACGCAGTGGCAGCAGAGCAGGTGCGGTCGCTAACAGCAGGTCTCCAGAGAGACGGCAGCCAGTCTGCTGGCACAGAGATGGGCGGACTGAGAAATGGGGTCAGGCTTCACTGGGAGGAAAATGACACTGGTAATTGAAGTGCGCCCATTTCTTTGGCTCTATTTTTTTTAATGCTCCAAATCTAGGCAGTAAGAGGATTTACTAGCGTAACGCAAGCCAGGCCCCGAACTGTAGAGGGCTGTCACGCAACTATAAGAATCTTTTGAGGAAACTCTGGAACAACGAGACACACACACACACACACAAAAAGGCATGCTCACGGACAACACACACCTACACACACACACAAAGAGCTGTAGTGTTGAAAGCCGACTGTTGTCTGCAGCTTTCTCTTTCCAGCCAGGCTTCACTGGTTTTCAACACTCACAGCACACATAACCCAGAACCCATCCATCTGCTGAAAGCAGGTAAAATCATTCAGTTCTTTTCTTCCCCAACCCCTTCAGTCATCACACGGGGGCCAAGCAGATTGTAACTTCTACATTAATACGCCCTTCTATGGTTCCATGTGTTACAAAAAATGTTTTTTTTTAATTTATTGCATGCTCTATAGAAAACTTGATTCTGATTGGTCAGCCAATGCATTTTGAGGTTAGACACAAATGTGATGACAGATAACTCACATTTAATTATATATATTTTTTTAATTTATTTGTTAAAAAGTAGTGTAATAAGTGGGATAGGGTACAGTTAGCTAAATAAAAGTAATGCACAATGGCAATAATGGTCAGCTAAATCCTTGCATAATGTATAATATAATGTGTCATAATTGATAAAACAGTTGTGGTTATCAAAATGTCTTATTGTAATGTTATTAAACAAATATTTTAAATGTTCTATTCATTACAAATATATACTGTACATATCAACCTCAAATCAAGAAAAAAGCTGATAAAGCTTTCATTCATGCAGCTACTTAATTCAGCCTATGCCATATCTCCGGCTCTTTTATCTCTCTAGTCAAGTATTTTCATCTGTGCATGAACAGTATTTCTCATCTTTGTATGAGTGAGGTTTTATCATTCAGACGCTGGCTTTTTGTGGAATTTTCAACAGTAGTGCACTAGTAGTGATGGTCTGTTCCATATTTGTTGTAAGTGTGCATGTGAGTGAATAACGGGTACTTGCTATGCGAGAAGTCATTAGTGCAGTCATTACACTGTCAGTGAAATGTGCTCTCAGGGGCCAGACCTTTAGAGCATGCAGCATCATTACCATTAGTAAATACAGTGCATTAGTGGGTGACCTTCAGTATAATGCTGAAAATGCTGCAATTTATTCTGGTATTTTCCCTGCGCCTGTATGTGTGTCAGAGAGTAAACAGGTGTGTTGTTGGGAATATGTTTGCAACAGTCCTCAAAAAATATGTAAAAAAAGTGCATTAAAAAAAAAAAAAAAAAAAAGCTTTCATGCTATCATGTATATTGTATTGTTACCCCATTTGCCCCTTTTCAACAAGCTGCTTGGTCCAAATTCATATTAAGCACACAGGGGTTTTAATCAAACTGTTAATCCCTCCTTATAGGAAGAAACAGAGGAGAACTGTTAGTTTCAAATGAAACAAAGCCAAGCAAGAGAAGAAAAAGCGATAGATGAACACACAAACTCAGAGCATTCCCGCAGGCCCAATGCCGCAAACCACCCGCTCACACTTGAGTTACTCACATATTCCGTGGACTCTTCAATTTTCCACTGATGGAAAACACATGACAGATGAGAGGTAGAAAATGAATCAGAGATGGCACTACTGGGGAGAAAAAAAAGCATCGCTACCTTTTTTTTCTCTCATCTACAGATGAACACATAGCGTTAACAGTGACATGCTTCAGAGACAGAGGAGAAGGGTGGAGGAGGAGACAATATTTCACATTTGACACAGTGCTGCATAATGTCAGGTAAAAGAAGCAGCGGTATACTGCTAACAAAGGCAAGGCGCTTCATTCTGTTGCTCTGTGGGAGAAAGAAATGACAACTATTGCACCACTTACACCTGGTGCAGGAACGTTTTAGTCGCAGCATGGTTGCAAACATTGCAATTCACGGATACTTACTTACCTGGACTGAATTCATAATAAACCTGATAAGTGAACTCCGAAAGACATGCAGAAATATTGTACATTTCAAACATTTACCGCATATGCACTGCCTGGTTAAATGAGTATAATTTAAGAAGGTTTGACACAATTTTATGTATGGATGCAGGAAATATTGGTACCAGATTTGAATTTGTTTTGGTTTGTTTTTAATTCATTTAGACGAGTTTTTGCATTTGCACGTTTTTGGCCGTTTAATGTTGTACATGATTAATTTTACCCCACATTTACACAAATAAGAGAGGGAGAGAGAGAAACAGAATTACAATTACAAAACTGTTTCGGCCTTGCTGGAAGACACCACCGATATAAAAACTTTTTTCTTTAACTTTAGCTAAAACTCTTCAGGATTGAAACCCTTTTTCTTGGTTTGAATCTCCTGGTGGTGTAGAGCATGAAATCCCATTACCCCCATCGCACTGCCAGCTCGGTGACATCAAACTTTACCGACACTGAGCACCCAGAACCGCTGCTTTTTCTACCCCACCCTCAACAAAAGGCACTCACACATGTATCAAATCTTCCCTGGACCGAGAAGCCAGCATGAAGCCAACTCAAGCGGAGTTGATATTCCTTTTCAGAGAGAAAGAGGAAATTGCTCTTTTCTAACCGAGAATCTGCAAAGTGCAGCGATGCACGTCACAATATCAGTGTGCGGACCCCCACACTGTAATTTTCTATATTAGATCATTCTGCAAACATTCATCCATATCCTATAATTGCTTCTCATGATGGAGCTGATGTAGAGCTGTGTGTGTATTGCATAACAGTACCATTAGCAGACTAGAGGGAGGCCGATATTTCAGTCTGTTTCCCTAACACACTGCTTCCCACACACAGACCGATACTATAAGGTAACGCCCGGCTTGTGTGGCGCCTTGTTAGCCCGCCGGCTACTCAGAAGTGGAAACCCCTAACAGCACAAGAGAAACCAGCAGCTTCGCCCAGAGCACACCTTCCTACAAGTCTGGCTACAGTGACTTTATCCAGAGCACGGCTGCCTGGAGGCCCAACAAGCGCCCATCATTACCTTTCACGGCTAGGAGCTGAAGTCATGCTGATAAGTTGAGTGCAAAGCGTAGAGGCTGAAACATTGATCAGATATAATGGGCTGGAGAGCGCTTCTAACCCTTCAGGTCTGCACTTAAGAGCTGCACTTCAATCATTTAGTCATCGCCGTTTCACTGCATTCACTTCTTCCTCAATGGACTCTTTCTAAACCGCTGCTCTTAACTCTCCTATTAATCGTGCACAGTGCTACAGCAACATACGCGTAGCGTCCACATACATGGCGTCCAAAACCGTTCCTTCTACACTCAATCATCAACAAAACCCGCCACAGCACAGACACAAGAAACATACGCTTAAATAAAGACTAAAAACCAATTCAAACTCAAGTTAATGAGACATTTTTTCCGCTTATCTGCTTTCTTAATGTGTTGTTGTTTTCACACGCCACTTTAGCCCGTGTTAAACGCACAGGCCTTTGCGTTCACAAAATTATCTCCTCAGAATCATTCCCTTTGAATGCAAGATGAATAAATTAGCCTAGTTTATCGAAACGCTTCAGAGAGCAGAAAAACCAGGTCAGAACTGATAGGAATCTTTAGCTGGAGCCAAATGCGGCAATTTTCAGACAGGATATTAAAATAGTAATGGAAGTCTGTGTTTGTCAGATATAGGCTGTTGGAGAACAAGAGATGAAAGGGGAAGATGGTGCTGATATGAATCAGGGGAAATAAAGGGCTCTCCTCTCTCTCCTTCATCTGGCACTGAGGCCACTGAGGCCGGAGTGATTCCCTCAGAGCTGGCGCTCTTTGTATCTCACATTCACGTCTAACCATAAAAAGAGGCATTTACATGACAGCGATTTGCCGTACAAAGCGACCAGAAGTCATTTACTCTTAAAGTGAGCTGATTTGAGGCACTATGAGAGAAAACAACTGTAGGCAACATGACAGTTTATGCAAATGTGCACAGTGATGGGATGTACCAATCAAAAATGGTCACATAGACAAGTGAATCTACTGGTAAACATAACTACTACCAACTCACAACTCCAATTAAAAACACCTGAATCAACTAATTACGATGTTTAGGCATACTACTGTAGTTGATACTTGAAGTCAAGCGTCATTTAAAGCAATTTGGAGCAGTTACCCTCACAAAAGCAGCTTTAAATACCCTTGACCTAATGGCAGGATGGTCGTATTTTATGTATCCAATGTTACTGGGTTCGAACCGTTCATGTTTTGGGTATGACTACTAAAAGCCGCACCACCCACAGCTTGGATCTCTCACTACAACTTGTTAGTTCCCTCTTTCTATCCTACACCCACAACTAACGCAACAAGATCCTAACCAAACAAGACAGAAGAGTGACAGCTGTAATTGTAGGGGACTCTCATGCAGATTTATTGGAACATTTTCATGGAAAGGTTGACAGGCTTCTCCAGCGGCCACTTGCTCGGCTCTCGTGGCACACTGGAATGGATCAATTAACTCAATCTCTCGGTTAAATTTAGACCTAGAATGAGCGTGGTGGTGTGGGTTCCCAGTCTGGCCTTTTTTGAAAAGAAAATGTGTTTTTTCCCACCCACTGACAAACAAGTGCTCGCTGGTTTCCTGGCTTTTCAGCTGAGGCCAGGGAGCCAGATGAGAGAGAGGTTTCTCATGTTGCTCTGAGTGAGACAAATGAATGGTTCAAATTATGACAATGTCTCGATACAAACTTAAAGCTAAAACAATGGTACAATGGTAATCTTTTATGAAAATGTAATATCTTAGGCAGGCTATTAGTAAATCATATAGTTGTATTGGCAGCCTTATGCCAGACTTTGCCTCATTGTTCATTCAACAGCCAATGGTTAGAGTCCATGCCCTACATCTACACTTGGCTTTACGTCACAACATCAAAGAACTCCCACATGAATTTAAGAGTTATAGTTAACAGTTCAAGTAATTAAAATACATAGGATAAAAAATACTGTTGGGATGCTTAGGAGGAGAAGCATAAAGATGCTAAAAAAAGCCTCCGCAGTCCAGATCCAGAAATATATCACGTTATATAAAAAAAGTGTATGCGTTGATTGATGTTTACATATGTTCGAAAAAAACATGCTCTACACAAGAGAATGAAACGAGACAAGTGAGCATTGTCTTTGTGTAGGCTGCTAGTCAGTTTGTAAATCTTATGTTAATGTCAATTTGTAGCCTAGCTATTAGGGTTTGGATTGGTTCAGTAATGCATACTAAAACCAAATGAAAAACATTACACGCATTCCGTTTCTCCTCAGAGATGTTTCAGGAGCCCATCCATGCAGAAGCCCAAGCTCTTAGAGCCAGAGTGTCTCTGAACGTCGTAGAGAAACAGCGCATATTAAAAATGAACAACTGGCAACCCCCAGAAGAACAAAAATGCATGTCTTGAGGAACCCGGGTCTTTTTGTAAAGACAAAAAACACTACAAGCCATTTATCTAAGAAACTCTGCAACCACCCTGCCAAACCATTAGTGTTACACAATACACAATGGATCTTCATCACTTCTCCGACATGTTTTCTCTCTTCTTCACTAGCTCTCCCTGGCCAATTACATCCCAGAGAGCAAAGCAACAACACATTTTCCTTTTTTTTTTAAGGGCCAAATAATGAAGAAAGATGTCGACATAAACGTAACTGGAGTCTTATGATACATCTTCGACGTCTCAGAGAAAATGGAGACACAAGGTGTCTCGATTCTCGAAAATAAACAGGCTTGCATAGATCATTGTGTCTGAGGATCCTGATATTTATAAATACATCTCAGCAAGTCTTGCAAGTGTTTTCATGTTTTTATGACAGTAACGGCGAGTGAGTCATGTCCTCAGACAAGCCATCACAGTTCATGGTAAATGACTCAACGCTTCAGATGTCAAAGCGTATGAAGGGGATGTTGTTTGCCAAAAAAGGAGAGGCAAGCGCAGGTGTCCTTGGGTTGTGAGAGCAAAGAGGTCGACAGCAGTTCACCTGACAGATACTGTAAACAAAACCTGTCTAATGTTTTTTATTTGTCACCGATGGAGAGTAGACAAACAAATGTTGAAAAAAAAGTGTCTTGTATGCTGTCAAAAACATTTAGAACGGCTGACCTTGTGACATTAAACAAAGTTTACAAGTTATGACTTGTGGAGGTGTTGGACTAGAGGTGCTGGACAGACAAAACATCAACTGCACCACAAGCCAGAGGGGCGAAGGTCACAAAGACAACTTCAATTCTCTGAGCATTTTATAGAATATATAATATAAAAATGCACTGGTATGTGTCCCTTTTCCCCCTCTGTGTGTAATCAAGGAGGTGTGATGAACAATTCATATCGGTCTATCGATCACAAGAGCAATACTAATAACCAATATGGTACCAATATATGCATCCCTGAAAAAATTAGCTGAAATCAATTAACGACACAAGAGAAAACCTTTCAGTTCTAGGAGGTGAACTGTGCGCTGATGTGTAAGTTAATACATTTGCATTTTACATGCACTCCTTCACTTGGATATGTACTTATGCAAATGAGAAATAATCTTCTCGATGCACCAGAAAACCCCCGTCACCGGCCCATTTACTAAAAACCATAAAAGCCCACAGAGGTCCATAAACGTCTCTTGTTACAGTCTTTTTTTTTTTTTTTTTAAGTCTAGCTCTTTGAGGGGAAATGCTTACACAGGTAAATGAGAAACTTTTGTTTGGGGGCAGGGAAGGTGCAGAAAAACACATGTCTACGCAAGTTAATTCTCAGCAAACAATTCAAGAGCAGAAGCATTTAAATGCCCCTAGCCTGATTCTCCCTATTCTCGAAAAGTGTCTACTTTAAGATATTCATGGATATCTAAATCCCTCCTAAGGATTACTATCTTTCTTCCATCTCAGTGCACCCACATTTCTTCAGGCAGTTTTAAATCTCCTTATATTAACGCACCATGAGCGAAACAGAAACAGAAAAAAAAAAAAATGACAGAGTAACAAGGCAGTGCATATGTATTAGTGTTACAAAGAGCTGAATTCTTGAAAGACCACCAATAGTGTGCGCCTATGAGATATTTAATAATTTACATAACACTGAAGACTCAGAAAAAGAGTTTATGTAGATGAGTATCTTAAAAATTCATAAAACAGATAACATTTCTGTTCCAAACCCTGATTTGCTCACCAAGATATTAGACATTATAGAAAAATATTGCTAATTTTAAAACAGCTGAAATAAAATTGAATATTAAATAAATAAATTTAAACTATTAGAAATATTGCCTTGGCAACTAACAGAAACAAAAGTTGAACTAAAATAACAAAACTTTGAAATAAAAACCAATTAAAGCTACCTACATATAGTTGATTTTTTTTTTATTGTATTATGTTTTTATTGCGTGTTATTATGTTAGTTATGTGTATTTGTCTACTCTTATTTTTATTCCTATCTTTTAAACTAATGAAAATAACCCAAGTTATTGTTTTTTGAAAAAAGGGACTCTTCAAATATATATTAGAAGCTAATGAAAATGTCAAGAGAAGCTAAAATGTTATTATTTTCAATTACAATAAACTAAAATAAAATAAAAAAGTGAAAAAAACTGCATAATATTAATACTAACAATAAAACTATGTAAATAATACTAAAAAAATGTTTTATTTTATTTTTGTGATAATGTACTTTATATGTCTTTTTGAAATTATTGATACGAATTAAGTGATGATAAAAAAAAAAAAAAAAAAAGTAAATAAAATAAATAAAATTTCACCTAATATTTTTTTGCTTACTGCAGCTCATGAATAGTTCAGAACATTCTTACACCAAATTCCACGCTAATCAGCTGTGAGGTTTAGCCGAGTCTCTTGAGTGTTTTATTTTTGGGGGGGGGCACCCATCTAAAGCTTTTCAATAAGTCAATTATGAGGTCCAATTTCAGTCAGGATGCTATGTCAGAAGGGAGTTGCCTACTTAAGACGGCAAGGAAGCTTACTAGGGTGTGGAACAGAGTTCAACTGAGCAATAACAATGTCATCCAACTCACTGTACAAACATACAAGTACTACATTAAAAATGAGCAGGTAGTACCTGTGCTTCTGGCAGAGCGACATCCAATATATTTGGCTGGCTGCGTGGCTCCCCGTTCTCCAGGCGAGAATATATGACCTGGTATCCCCGGATCTGCCCGTGCTGCTTCCCAGAAAGAGGCGGCTTCCATGTCACACGAATAGCTGTGGAGTTCACAGCCTCTACTTCAACTTTCCGAGGTGGCGCTCCAGGCACTAAAAGGGGAAAATTCGATTTAAACTTCAGGATGGAGACTTTGAGTAATTTAAGATAAAACGCTCTAATAAATGCTAAATGATTGTGGTTTGGCTGAGGAGAGGTATTTGTTTTATAATTTTGTTGGTTAAAGAACATTTATCATGCTGGGGGAAAAGCTAATGTGGCTGCGGTAAGATTATTCACAACAATTTAAGGAAGCAGAAGACAAGTGCAAAGAAACTTCTAAAGAACAATTCATGTTCTGAAAAACTGTTTATCTGTCTATCTTTTCCTTTTTTTCTGTTATTTTCATTAGCCATTTGTCAAAATATTGAGCACCAAGGAAGGTGTGAAGGTCAAAACATGGCCTGGGAAAAAGCAGGGTGCTTGTGTATGCGTGCAGGACAAGCATTGCATGCTCCGGAGAGCACAGCAAATCCCTTTATTTAGAGACAAAGTGCATGTTGTCTGGTAACAGAGCATGCAGTGAGCACATCCGGTCTTATACCGCTCTCCTACGCTTAATAAGCTTCTCTTCTTAGTCTACACTTCTAGAAGCCTCATCAAAGCACTCTGGGATTGCCTTAAGTCACAAGTGTTACAGCCTGGCTATATAACTTGTGCAAACACACACACACACACAAAATTCATGGTAGCACAACTGTGAAAGGACAGACAGTGAGTAAGAGTGAGTAACTGCTTTCAGGCCTGATGTCTGCGACTTCATGTCTAGGTTAGGGGGTTTTGATGTTAAGGACTATCATTGCTATTTAAAAAGTACTGTCTTTCAATCTATTTCGACCCCAAAGAGTTAAATGTATATGTATAAAACGTATAAAGCATTTTCATTAATCATTATGATTAAATTAAAACTTGCATATTTCCTTTGTTTTTCTAATGAAAAAACAAACAAACCCATTTTCTAATGATTTTATCCTCTCCGATATACCTTGTAGCTAAGCAACATGATTAAAAGCTGGATTTCCTGGAAAGCTGTGTCTGTTGTTTATTTAAAGCATAGGACAATTAGATCATCTTTCAATGATAAGATGACTCTGAGCTTTCAACCCTTGGTTAGCGGTCAACTGATTTTTATGGTGCTCAAAGAGGAAGTTACTGTGATATTGCATCCACTTCATTTATATAGTTGTTTCAATTATAATTAAAACTCAATGCTTCATCTACCAAGTTCAGTCACCGTTAAAAAGCTTTCATGTCCAGGTTTAATCAAGGACAGGTAACTAATGCCTTTCTTCTAAAGCCTTTAAGAGCAAGTTCACATATATCAGTACCATCCAGCCTTGAAATTTTGAAAGTATTTCACTCCAGTACCGATCACACCAAATCTTTTCATTTGAAAAGTTTGACAAGTGAGGAAATTAAAAGTCACAAACACTTAGAATCTAAAGTAATTCCTTGGGAAACCAACTCATAGCTGATTCCATTCATTTCCATTTGTATCTTATAATTCCGGTGAGACTATTCCAGTCACGGGTAGGAAAGGGAAGGGAAAGACAGCAGCCCGACATTATTATCAGTCCACATAGTATACTTCAGACCTACCGTCTTCGTTGGTACGGACATGCACAGCTGTGCTCTCAGGGCCGGCGCCCACATCGGTGTGCGCTCTCACCCACACCTGATACTCCGTCCACTTCTCCAGGCCCTCCAGCACAAAGCTGGTGGCATCTGCTCCAATGTCTGGTACCTCATGGCGCTCAGTGTCTTCGCTGTTCACTGCCTGGTAGCTGACTGTGTAGCGCACGATAGCGCCGTGGCGACTAGCGGCGGGTGGTGCCACCCAACTCACCTTGATGCTTGTGGAGCTCAGACTAAGCAGGTGCACGTCTTGAGGGGGGGCAGAGGGGGCTGCAGGTGGGGGCAAGGCAAGGGGGAGGGCATCAAGCAAAATTAAAACACAACTTTAAAGCAAGCTCACTTCTGGACTGAGACGGGTTGGCGCAACAATAGAGAATGTCTTGCTTTGTGTTGTACTCATGTCTAATGAGTTCAAATAGTAGTGTTTTTAACAGCTAAGAGTTTGTTGTTGTTACAATACAATCTAAGACCGATTAATAAGACCTGCCATTTTAAAAAAGTGTCCTCATGTAGCTGGTGCTGTAGGTTAATTTCTCACCCTGGGCTCAGCGATCAGTAAAGTCACAAGCGTTTACTGACTTTCTCTGTTTGGGTGTTGACAAGCAGGGGAAAGGCCATCGGTTTGTGTTTTAACAGGGGTTCACACATTCTCAGTCAGCATTTTGGCCGAGAGACAACAGCCCCCTGTGTCAGTGAGTGTGGCAGCTGACGTGTCCGAGAGCCTACTCTACCATCCTGCCTATGTGTGCAGCTAGCTTCTTTCGGCAGGCTTGGTGGCACTTCTGAGTGGCTGAGATAAGCGCAGCACCAGCAAGGCTTATTTGATTAAGCCTGTGACGGATTGAGATCAGGTGAGCTACCAAATGAAATGTTCCTGCACAACACCACTCAGTCCAGAAGCATAAAAAAATTACAACAACAATTTACAACGATCAAAAAAGATAAATAGCATTGGTTCATGCAGCTCTATATGATAAACAAAAATGTTTAATCAAACAAGTGACAATAATTAATGTGAACTAAAGGATGAAAAGAGAGAGGAATAAGAACAAGAAATGAACGTACACTGGGATTTTAACATGCTTGCATTCCTTTGTTAACAACCAGAGTAGTTTGGTGACGTCGCACCGTACTTGGCGCCCACGGTGGGATTGAGCATGAGGCGTCTCTCATCAGGCGGTCCTTAATCTGACAACTGTGGGAGAGCCACTACAAACGCCTGATGCTGCAGGAGGTGACAAAAATACTGCAGCATTTCGGCAGACTGTAAGGTTGTGTTTTTTTTTAGGGGGTCCTGACACAAAACTCAAAAAGATCAAAGGGTCTTTCTGAGTCTTGGAGGAGGTGATAGACAGGTCTCTAGGAGAACATGAGTCTGTGACAGACTCAGGGGGAAAGGAAGTACTCAGATACTGTGAGATGAATGTAAATCTTGTTACAAATTCTCCGAACACTGAACATCTTTCGATATGGTTGGGACGGGGTTATATGCAAGCAGAGCGTTAAATTTAGCACAAACACTCCTCTGGCTTTTAACAGTGCAGCGATTACAAATCACATTGACAGCCTATAAACCAAAATAATAATGACAAAGGCACAAGCAGACACCGAACGTACCTTTTGCCCATGTCAATGTATAAAGGTATTCTCTGGCTTAGGGGTGTGAGAGAATTAATTGTGGAGATGGTAGACAACAGCTTGAGGAAGGAAGGTAAAAGAGGTCCCCTGGTTTGTCCATAGGGACAGGTCTAGGTTAGTTGACATGATGCAGACAAAAAAAGAGGGCACTTACTGGACTGGGCGGTCTTGGCCTCGATGGGTTGAGTGTAGACCCCAAGCCCCATATCAGAGCGGGCCGCCAAGGAGAATTTATACAGAGTGTCTGGCTTTAGACCTTCAACAGCGTATGAGCCGGCAGGGTCGAACGTCACATGGATCTGAAAAAGAAATCAAATTTAACTTGGCCTTATAGACATGTCTATTGTTACAGTGCGTCTTTTATAAAGGCACTTTTTTGACCTAATTGTGAACAATTCAATGCTTTTTTTAATGTCATTTTTAATTAACACAATCTGCTGGCGAAACGACAGACTCTGGTGACACATGTCAGACTACTCCAATAATTTTGGATTAAGCCCAACCCTTTCCTACAATCAACTGCAAGCTAAAATTCAGATCTGTCTTCATCAAAAAACAATAATTATTGGATAGAACGCAGTCTAGTTCTACATGTTTTCTTGCTCAATAATCCATTTCGAGTATGTCACTAAACAGAAAAAGATTTGTCACTACGTGTTTCAACTTTCAAAACATTGACAAATTATACATTTTCAGTATTATTATCATCGCAATTTTTATTTCTTTAACAGCTAAAATTGTGGGCTGCTTTTAAGTTTCAGATAAATCAATCAATCCACAGATATTTTTTTCCCATTATTAGTTTGACAAATTTTAAAGCCTTGCATTAGCATTCAGACACATTGATGGCTATCATAATGAGTGTGCATAAGACATCTGATCTCAATATGGATGAACTGACATCAAGAAAACACATCCAAACAGTCCATTCCGGCATCAGTTAGAAATGCTGTCAAGCACTGAGCACTGATAAGTACATTCTGTTTTCGCACAATCTAATTCTATCAACTGACTGCAGACTTTTGCCTGCAGTCATTTTGTGAAATGTCAATTCTGGCTATCTTTCATTTGTATCCATGGCCCACAGCAACAGCTGCACACGTTCAATATCTGGTCTGCTTGTAATTCTGAATGAATCAGGCAGAAACGAGCACTGGTGTGATACCTTGTTCTCGGAGTCAGCTTCCCAATAAAACAGCTCATATTTGATGATGGGATCCTGGACTGGCCACAGCCAAGTTAGCAGGATCCGTGTATCCAGCTCTGCTTCGGCTTCAAAGTTGGACGGCTGAGCAGGTACTTGAATTTCAATAGACAAAGTGAAATCAGCAACAGCAGATATTTTTATGGTACTGGCATGACAGTGCACTTTGCAAAAATACACATTTCCAGATTCAACTAGATTCCAATTCAATTATATTTTATTATGATTCGGATTCATTTCATTTTATTTTAGTCACAAGCCAAGCTTTTTGCTGTAAATTATACAAAGAATCTTCAAATTTGGTATATTACAAAAATATGAAATAATACATAAAAAAAATAACTACAGGGTCCAATCTATCAATCCTTTAATATCTTAATATACTCCATAACCAGAAGCAATGATAACGATGTTGATTTATTAGCCATTCTGAAGGACTCACTTCTCGTTACTTATCGTTATAAACGATAAATAAAAAGTAATTTTTATTACGAAATAAAAAGTAATACTTTTATTACGAAAAATTTAAGTAATTTGCACATGAATCAGACTTTACTGGTTATGATGAATGATTGATTTCACTAAAAATAAAGTATTAATGAAACCTATTTGTTCATGAGTAAAACTATAGTAGTCACACTGCACTGTATGTTTTTGATACACTAAAAATAACCATTCTTTTGTTAAAAAAATAGTATGTTGTTGCATGCCACATCATGACTGATCAGCTAAAAAACAAAAACAAAAAAATTCCCAGCCCTATTTACGGTAAAAGCATTGACGTATTATTCATTAACCACAAAAATTACCTCCTTGCTGTGTCTTGACCTGCAACACATCAGATGGGGGTCCGTCCCCTACAGATGTAAAGCCCAACACGCGTAGGCTGTAGGTGATGTCAGGGGTCAGGCTCGAGATGGTTGTGAGACGGCTGTCGTCTGTGTTGTGTTTCTGCCAGGCACTGAGAGGCGCGTCCAGGTCAGATGTGTAGTAAATACGATAGCCTCTAATCTGACCATTAGGTTCCTCCGGCGGTTCCCACTGCACCAACATGGTGCTGGCACTCAGCATGCGTGCTTGGACATGCAGCGGTGGGGAAGAAGGTGCCTGCTCACCCGTCCGTGTTTCGACTGGGTCGCTAGGTGGCCCACGGCCAATGTTGTTGACTGCCATGACACGGAACTCATACTCTGAATAAGGGCTGAGACCGCCAATGCTATAACGTGTGGTGGCAACACCGTCCACTTCCTGGAAGTTGGTGTCCGAGGACTTGGCCCGGTACTGGATAATGTAGTAAGAGACAGGTTCAGGATTTCCAGAATCCCACGTCAATGTAACACTGGTGGCTGTGGTTTCCGTCACAATAAGGGACGTAGGAGGCTTTGGGAGTGCTGAGGAGCAAACAATAAGAAAGGAAATGAAACAGATGACAGCATATGTAGGCTAAGCTGCCTACACGGTGCACTCCTAAAATAGAGAAAGACAGGCAATGCAAGACAGAATGAGAAAGAAGAAAGGCTTGCACTTGTGATGATTCACAGAAAGGCAGACCGTGCCGCCTCGTCATTGTGTCTTTAAGATTTGTGGCTGGACTCCAGATAAATGTCAGTGACATTCTCCGAGTCCATATTGATTGGTGAAGTGCAAAGTGCAATCAATAGAGGCAGCCATGATGACGGGGAACGAAGTCTGGCAGGGCTCGGTGTTGTCTGGTGGGACCAGCCGCACTGATACAGCTCCAGACATCTGGTCTGGGTAAACACATGCTCAGAATAATCTCAAGCCTTTCATTTTCTCAGAGCCCACAGTAAAACGTGGGAAGTCCCTAAAGCTCAGTCAACACAGAGCAAGTGTCCATGTTTTTTCTTTGTGTGTATTTGCCAGACGTACCAAACAGCTGGTCCGAACCTTGGGGTTGCAGTTAAAAAATAACTTTTTCTAGTAAAGTAAGAGTGCCTACAGAATTTGTGTTCTTAATACACATACCTGGTCTAAAACGTTTAGTATATTTAATCCACTCTGGCTTTCATATGATATCATTTTAAATTGAAATCCTTTTGTGTAGGCAACAGCACATGATAACAAATGATTTCACCTCTAAAAAGCAAATCTCATCTACTGTAAGAAGTACAACACATGCTTGAGTGTACTTTTAATGCTTTGTACGCTCAGAGACGGAGCAGAACATGGAAAATTGAATATAGCTGGGCATTTACAGTACACTTTTTCAGGGATCTTACCTTTGACAGAAACTTGCGCGGTTGCCTCGATCATACCGAGAGATGAGATAGCCACGCAGGTGTAGTTGGTCGACTGACGAATGTTGGTTAGCTCCAGAACATTGCGTCCCACAGGCATCTCCTCGTCCTTGGTGAGCTCCACCTCTCCAGCCATCCATTTGACGTAGGGCATGGGAGCACCCACCGCTACACAAGTGAGGTTGACACTGCCTCCTGGCATCACCTCGTGATTGGTAGGTGGGATAGAGAAACGAGGCGGCACTCGCCGTACTACCAGAAAAAAAAAAAAACATCCAGTGGGAGTTTCAACAGGTAGCAATTTCTGATACAATCTACAGTCTCATGATTACTAAATTTCTGGTGTGAATACTAGGGCTATGTCACTAACATGAACAAAGTAACATGAAGTTAAGCTGACAGGTCAAACAAATTCGCTTCAAGGGCCGAGCTGCCACTTTTTCCATTTGTTAAAGCCTAGAGCTTAACAACTGGAGGCAGGAAGTCAATACTGCGGCTCACACGTATGCGCAGAAGAGGGCGATAAACCAATATGTGCCGGGGGAAGGGTGGAGAAGGCATCGTAATGGTATTTCTTATACAGTGAGACATTAAAATTCATGCCAAAGGGGAGCTTTATTGAATTGTGGATTTGAGGGGGGAAAAAATGATCCTCGCTGAGGCATTGCAAGATGTGGAGTTTTCTCTGTCAGTTTATCGCCCGGTGGCACTGAAACCCCGGTCTGTTGTTGCTCAGTCCTGCCTGGATTCGGCAACCTGTCTGAGACCTTGTGGGAGTTGCATTGTTCACTCGGCCCTTCTCTTTGTGAGTCTCTGATATGCAGATAAACCTGACATTAAAAGAGGTTCCCATGGAGACAAAAAGAGCCTGCTGACACCGCGCAGAGATGGGGAGGAGAGAGGAGAACTATCAATGGGATTCAAACCTGCCTTGACAAATACTGACTTGACTGCATGAAGCCAAGCTCACGGTGTACAAGGAACTAATCCACAAGGATCAGCGTGAGAGAAACATTAACGTTTTTAAAGGGTATTCTGTTATCAATGCAAATACTAGGATGCCCTTCAGTCTCTATTGTGCAGGGCTCAGAGTCGTAGCTGGTGGCCATCACTGGGGACGCTAATGCTGAACTATTTACAAGAAGAGCAAGCTGGAGAGACTTTTCCTCTCCTGTTCTCTCAGAATAGGAGTATAAAACAGGGGCACATTAAAAAAGACTCTTCCAATTTGTGTTAATGACCCGTTGCCTTATGTCTGTCTATGCAGGAATGGCACAGGCAATAATTGGTTTCTGCACAGGTCCTCCTGAAATTGGATTTTCGACTATGTTCTCTCATTTTATTTTCAGATAGATACCATGACCAAGCTTGTTATTCTCCTCATTATGTTTGCACTGTAAAAGCAAAACGACAGACTCTTGAGAATTTTTTTCTTTGAATTAAGCAATGTGAAATGAAGTCCGCTGTTGCAAAGAAATTACAGTATCAATAGCATGTCTTAGAAATACAAAAATTCATTTTATTGATTTCCAGGGAACTCTGCCACACCGAAAAACCATGACTATGGACATACAATGATGATACATTTTAGTGAAAAAAATGAAAATCAGTGTGGGTAATACAAGTGATGTAAAATAAACTTTGGTCATATTTCTATTATAAAGCATCAGGTAACAGGGAGCAGGTTGGTTGAAAGAGTTTCTATTCACGAGCAAAACCATACATGCTTTGTGGGATAAAACCAAAAATGGGCACTTGAACCTGAATTTAAAATTAAATAAAATTAAAAATGTAAATTAAAGTATTTAAAACTAACAGATTAAATATTAATTTTATACCTAAACCCCTAAATCATGCAAACCACCTGAAACAACACATTCATCCAGAACACACAGGTGAGGGAGTGATTGATAACAAGGGTCTCTGATTTAAGAGGGATCCAGTTTGAGGTCTGCAAGATGCAGTTAAGAGTGAAAAGAACCAACCTTCTCGAGGGTCTTAGACATGAGGTGCGAGTTTGACCGAGTGATATGGAGATGAAATTGAAAGACAAAGACACATGGGAGACAAGAGAATATGAAAACACATTTGTCAGTAATTTCATGGCAGTTAGAAAAATGCAATGGAATGTTTCATAAAGACAGAGACACACAATCGAAACATGACACTCCATTTGAAAAAGATAGATTTGCATATATTTTGGCATATCTATGTGGGCCAAAGACGTCAAGATCTCAGAATTAAAAGAAATTCACAAAAGTGATTTTATTTCCATGTACTGTATATAGGTTTTGGAGAATACAACAACATGCTTATTATGACTTGTACATATTAAAATATATAAAAGAATATGGGAGAATATGAATATTGCATTGTGTTTTAAGTTCGTAAAAAAAAAAATACTGACAGAAAATTGTTACACTGCATGACATTTTAGTGGGTGTCTTCTGTAAATCAGTGGAAAATGTATCATATATATATTTTTTAATCCAGAAAAACTAAATTGCCATTAAATTAAACAGGAAACATTTACATTTTTTAAGAGGGGTATCTAGTTTGGACTAAATAAGACTTCTATAGTAAAGGGAATAAGATTGATAACAACGGTCTCTGATTAAAAACGGATCCAATTTGATGTCTACAAGAAGTGGCTAAGAGTGAAAAGAACCAACCTCCTCGAGGCAATGCTACATGAGGTGAGAGTTCGAACAGGTGGAAGGAGATGAAATTGAGAGACAAATGGAAGACAAGAGAACATGAAAAGACATTTGTCAATAATTTCATAACAGTTAGAAAAATGCAAAGGAAGCTATAATAGAGACACACTCAAATCACAACACTGGAAAAGATTTGTGTATATTCTACCACATAAAATATTTGCTGTACGTTTACTATGTGAAAGGCACAGTAAATACAGGCCTATTATAAGAAAAATATAGTATAGAACACGATCACACTGATACAGGTTAATGGTCCTAACTTAAGGGAGTCAGTTAGTTTATAGGAGTCGCTAACATACATGCATTGTGACATTAAACAGAAAACTAAAAACATGACAAAAAAGGTTAAATTAAATTAAATTAAATTAAATTAAATTAAATTAAATTAAATTAAATTAAATTAAATTAAATTAAATTAAATTTTTAAATTAAATTACATTAAAAAAATGTTTGTAAAATTTAAGGTGGGTCTTTTTTACAGATTAAAACTTGTTTGGATTAAATAACATTGTTATCTTTTTAATCCAGCACCAGGTGTAATCAGTAAAAACATGGAGCATCAGGCTCATGCAAACCACCTGACACAACACATTTAGCGTAAACAAAATGTGAGGGGCAACATAGCAGAGGGATTGAGAAGGATATCAAATAAGGGTATCTGATTAAAGAGGGATCTAGTTTTTTAAGAGTGAAAAGACCAACCTCCTCGAGGGTCTAAGACATGAGGTGTTTGACCGTGTGATATGGAGATGAAATTGAAAGACAAAGACAAATGGGAGACAAGAGAACATGAAAACACATTTGTGAACAATTTCCTGGAATTAGAAAAATGCAGTGGAAACTCAGATTTGTCCCACATATCTCATACACACTGTAGGTTTACAATGCTAAATTCAGGCCTATTATAAGATAAACGCAAAAGAAAAGCATCACTGCATGTTTATGGGTAACACAATCAAATTGACGCAGGTTAAAGGGACAGTCCACCCAAAAATAAAAAAGAAAAGCATTTACTCATCCTCATGTTGTTCCAAACCTGTATGATTTTTCCCCCCTTATTTTGTAGATCAAAGAAGATGTTTGAGTAATGCTGGTATTATGGTCCCCATGGACTTCCAAAACTTATACAGGTTTGGAACAACATGAAGGTGAGAAAATGTATATTTTGTGTGTGAACGAATACCAATTTAAGGAGTTCGGTTAGGTTATAGTAAGTAGTTTCCCTTTAGTTATCTTTTTATCTTCTCTCTCAGAGACTCTTACTAATACCAAACTTTTGTGGAACAAACACTGAATGGAAACCCATTTATCACAGTAAAGATGAAATCATTAATTTAAAACATTTTGAAATAACAAATGATGCTACATTATGAGACACTAAGCCACTGCATACAGTCTCCAATGTGAGCCATTCAGAAAAACAGACTTCCACAAAAAACCAGCGTAGGATAACTGACTCTTATTATAATTTTCCAAACATATGTTGGAGGAGTTAACATCACTGCTGTACTATCCAGGCAACTCAGAATGACTGAACATTTTCTGACAGCTGTCTCTGTATGCATATGAGCATACATAACCATATCTCCAGTGAGGCAGAGAAGGCCACTGAGATCATCTAAAAGAGCCCTGGGCCATAATCTGCCACACATTGACACATGAAAGATGATGATGTCAGTTAACGGCTTGTTAGGGCTGCCACTGTAACACCGTGATACAACACTAGCTGAGTGTCTTAATCTTAAACAAAGGAAAATGGACCCGCGCACACGTTCACACAAGATATAATGAACACACAGGCGGGTATGAAGTGTGCGCCCACTTCACTCGGTTTGATTTGTTGTCAGTTTCAAGAGCAGAGGAAGGAGAGCAGACAGTGGTTGACAACTTTTCACTATGGAATAAGCGGCTAACAAATGAGCATTCACATATACAGCCAGTATACATGACTTTGATTCTCCCAGGTGATATAGTCCTCTGTCAGACAGAAGGACAGAGCAGGAGAACGAGCGAGAGAAACAGCCATAGAGCATTTCGACAGCTTCCAGAAAAGTGCTGAGGCCAAGAAAAAAAGGAAGCAGCTATTGAATACATAGATTCACTGACAGGCTGGCAGTCTTAGACACACAACTCATCTAGCGTGAGCAGATGAATGAGAGGGGAACAGGAGGCTGAGGAATGGTACCAGGGCGCTGTGCTGAATACCCTTGAAAAGAAAGCATGATTAGCCGTTTTATAGAGACACTGTGGAAAAACAAGCACCCATATCCAGATGATGGACAGATGGATAAAGGCGACCCATTATGCACCTGTCAAGTCTGAGGAAGTTAGCTGTTGATATAGCTCCAAAAGTTATTCTCATTTTGGCAGCGCACGTTAAATTTTATTGTAGTGAAAGGTGGGGCCATATAAATGAATAAATAAATAAACGGTAAATATCCATTGAACTATGTAGAACAATCTCATGGAACATGTTCCGCTTATGTTTTACCAGACGATTAAAATAAAATTAGAATTGGTATTTTCTAAGAATATTAGGATTTGAATTGTGACATAAATCCATAGAGAAATCAAATTGAGAAATACTATAAATAATAGGCAAGAAAACATTTATCATGTAAACTGAAAATGATTATGAATCAGCCAGTACTTAATACATAAAATATATAAATAAATAAAAACAGCAAAATATGAATAAATACGCTATTGCTATCCATTTGTAAATTCTATGGGTCTAGTTTCTGCTCTCATCCACATCCAGCTACTCTTAGCTGTGCAAAACAGGTCGTTTTGGTGCTTGATTTTGAAAATCTGTGTGTCTTACCATATTATTTTAATGTATTAATTATGAACACACTGTTCTGAGCTCTGTTCACACCAAGGGCGATAACTATAAAGATAACAATATTAGGGTCGACATCATTGAACGATATCTTATGTTTATTCAAAGCGCAAACGCATCTGCTGCTTTAAATTCCCGAGCTAGTGACAACAGGACTGATTGTGATTGGCTGTCAATATTTTTATCGTATATCAGCTGAAAACGTTTTTACAACGATATTGTACTAAAAAATAAATATATATCTCGATGTGCTACCATAATGAGAAAATGTATATAATTAAAATACAAAAAAATGTTCAAAAGCAAAACAACATTTCTTTCGAAACTTAGGATGCGTTTAGGATGCCCCTCATGGCAACATCTCTTGATTGAGTTGTATGATGACGTTGCAGTTTAATCCTATTGTATGAAACATTTTCGGCCGTTTGTTTGACAGGATGCATGAGAAGGCTTAGTTCTCAACCTCTTGCGTGACAATTACTGGGTGGCACTGTAACGTCACTAGCTAGAGGCCATACTGGCAGCCTGCCATAAGCTCCCTGTTATTACCTGCATGGAAAGAGCTGAAGGGGTTGACACTCATAACAACAGCACTCCCAGAGTTCTGTTTCATAGACAATGCCTCAACACTATTATACCTTTAAATCCGCGTATTAATAAAGCAGGTGTCCTCTGTGGCACTCAGCTTTGGGTAACCCTTATTGTCTTCTCACTCTCACAACAAACGCTGTGAGAAATATGCATGTTTACCTTTGCTTCCGTTGCTATGAATTCAAAACATAGCAGGGAATGTTTTGTTTCCGGCATGATTTGGACAACAACTTTTGGTTTATCTTGGCTCCGAAATGGCAGACAAATTTCAACATCCGTGGAAGTCAAAACAAAACTGCAACATGGTCAAAATAAAGGTGTGAAGCATTGTTAAGGAAGCTGTTTGGATAGGGGCGGCACCTGGAGCATGTCTCTTACCTCGCACGTAGAGATTGGCGGGGGCAGAGTAACGGGTCCCGGCGCTGTTCGTAGCCACGCATTCATACTTGCCCTGGTCTGTTTCCTCGCTGTTTTCAATCTGCAGAGCTCCTGAAGAGAGAGAGAGAGAGAGAGATGAAAAAAAACAAGAGTAAAAGTCACCTCTTTGATTTACGAACACGATTATGAATCCCCCGTCGCAACTTTCCCCACCAAAGCGCAAACTTTCACTGCAAACAATCAGTAAACACTCCCTGTTTAAATGTCAGAGCTGTTCCACTGTGAATATAGTTTATTGGGTTAGAATGCTGCCTAAGACATACGCATAAAGCTGATTTTGCAGGTTGAGTGAGTCTATAGCTCAACATATTTGCCTTTCGCTGTCGTTAGAAAAAGCTTTCGGGATATTAATGTCATTGAGTCAGAGCCAATTACGCTACAGCACATGACTATTACTGCTGCGGCATATTTATACACACAAAAAAAGCACAAAACTTCAATACTATACAAAACTACGCAGCCGGTCTGGATGCTACAGATAAACAAGGTCACATTAGAACAAGGTTAGATTAGTCTTTTAACACATACACAAGTTTGGAATAATTACATTGCTTTAATGCTTTTCTAAGATAAAATATTAAGATAAAAAAAGTACAGCAAAACAATGCTATTGTTTCAACTATTACTACGATTGAAAAGTACTGCTTTCTATTTCATATATTTTTGAATGTAGTTTATTTCTGTAATGGCAAATTACTTCAGCAGCCATATGTCACATGACCCTTCAGAAAACTGCTTAAGAAATATTAATCAGTAAAACATAAATTAATCAAAAGTGACAAAAAAATACATTTACAATCTTATAACAGATTGCATTTCTATATATATATATATATATATATATATATATATTAAAGGCTCCTTAAATTACAAGTATATAT
>JAUMHG010000034.1:6331086-6359197 GCA_032359395.1 Enteromius anoplus
AAAACCTCAGACTCCTGAGGTTAGTAAATCGCGGGAGTTAAAACCTCGATATCGATGCGATAAAGGTTAATCGTGCAACCCTAGTGTAGGGGCGAGCGCTTCAGATTCTAGACCACATTTGATTGGTCAGAAGATTTGACGAGAAGCTGAAGTATGAGGTGACATCAAAAATAAATGTTGATCCGTTGTGGTGGAAGTGACGGAACTGCAAGTTTTGAAAACTTATATCGTCTAAATGTGAATTTGCCATTTACCATGTTACACAAAGCTAAGGCAGGCTTCAAAAGTTTGGAAATGTAGCATATAATGACCACTACATACAATGGTTACTCTTTCATCCTTTTCAAAGCAGCAACTTTCTTCAAAATTCCTCAATTTGCCTCACACACAGAAGAAAAAAAGACATTCTCTTTTCTATGTGAACTATTCCTTTAAGCATGTGGATATTTTAGTTGTTATTGTTAAAAATCAAGTTCCACAAACACACTTGGACAGCACATCCTTTGCACTGAATCTGTCTACTCAGGTAAGGCCACTAACATTTTGTTTAAAAACAATGTTGTATTTCTGTAAAAGTCTTGACAGTTCTTGAGAAACAAATGTCCTTGTAATTTCCTGAGAGTGTATGAGAGTGATGGATGACAGCAATTAAGGGTGACATCTCTTTTGATGGAAGGAGCAGAAGGGTTTCTGTAATGATATATGACAATAGAACACCATCTATTTTACTACATATCTTTCCAAAGAGAGTCCAGGTTTGTCCTTTCTACATTATTCAGCTTGCAAAAAATCAGATCACTGGATACTTAAATACAACAAATTAGATGCGTTGTCTACTAAGAGTGTAAGCTAAATAAAAATCAAGCTAGAAACGCTTGCTTGTTCTGTAGTTGTCTGTTAAACTAGGACAAAAATGACTTCAACATCGAAAAAATACATACTTCACCTTCAAATTAGATCATTCGTTCACAACATAGCACTAACAAATAACACAATTCTAAAAAATCAGAGCAATTACAAGTGAAAGATGACAGGCATAGTATCCGAACAAAACAGCATTCACTCATGCAGGATGACATCAGTGTTAGGTGATATCAGTGGCAGTCTGATATCAGACGGCAGAACGCTGCTTTGCCTGCAGGCTGATGTGCGAGATAACTTTTACATGCTATTATATTTGCATTTTTGGAGACAAGACTGAGTGCTTTTAAAATAAAGCCAGGCAGATGAAACATTTATCTGTTCAGAAAAGGTTCTGTAATTTACATACATACAGTATATTCAGACAAGTACACGTATGCACAAGCACAGAGGCTCAAAAGCCTTCATTTTTAACAGTCAATACTTTTATTCAGCAAGATGCATTAAATTAGTAAAAAAAAAAAAATGTTTTGACAATGTTACAAAATATTTAATTTTTAAATGAATACTGATTTTTCCATTCATCAAGAATCACGGAAAAAATATTTTAGGTAAGTTGAGTAATCCTTAATTTTAATAATATTTCATAATTTAAAAAAATTATGAAATTACATAAAATTTTTAAGGTCTACAGTATAATGACATCAACTTACATATTTCATTTATTTTTACAATGTAAAGTTACTGAGTATACTGTACTTCTAAGAGCTCATCACAACGTACTATGGGACTGGTTTACGCTGACTACCTTATGATGCTGTAGATAGTTTCAGTGTACAGTGATTATGTAGTCCGAATGGGTTTGACTGAGGTCAGATCTCCTGGTTCACTTTAATTGTGAGCACTGCTAGGAATTCATAAGGACCAAACTGCAGATAGAAACAGACTTAGCATAATCAATAGTTGCCCGAAACATCCTCACCTTTAAATGGTATAATTGGGCATGTGGATCTGCAAGCTCACAGACACATGTAGTAAACAACAAAGCAGCGTGTGTAAAGGTGAACCGCACCCAAGGAGTGCCGGAGTCCCGTCTGCAGTATTTTAGCGGCATGCTGTTTATCTAAGTCAGCGGTGAGGAAAGAGGTGTAATGCATGCCATGACCTTTGGAACAATACACTTTTTCTTGCTAGACCAGAATATTCAGGCCGACTTCCCTCCAACAGTCACTTAATCAATGTTGGGCAGGTGTGACGTTGGTCTCTTTCTCCCTCCTTTATCAGCATGGGTCCACCCGCTTCTTGTGTCTCGGTATGATCTACACCAATGCCACAGGCACATAGCTGTTATTTATGATACAGCACACTGGTTTGTACATAACAGCACATGTGTGACCCATTACCACAACCGAAGGGTGATCTGCTCACTCCACTCAAGCAAACGGCTCAAGTCAGCCATGACAGCCGTGTGGAAATCACACGACTTGCTATCTGTTAAGAGTGCTTTATTTAGAAGCAAAGACCATGCTTGGTCTCATATTGGCAGTTAGCAAATAAATTGTAGCATATGTTATAAATACATAAATATACATAATTTATAATTTAGATTTTATATATATTTTGGTGTTATTTATAAAAAAATGTATATATATATACACACACACACACATTTAAAACTATTTTTAAAAAGGTAGATATTATTATATAGTATATTTTATAATTAAATATTAAAGTAAATTTTATTATTAAATATTAATGATATCATTTGAATCAGAAAAATACAGTAAAATGTTAATATGTAATATTAATTATATTATGATCACATTAATAAAAACAAATAAAATAAAAAAAAGCATATTTTAAACATAGATTTATAATTAAATAAAATATCAAAAAGGAATAATGATAAAAGTTTAGAGGTTGTTATAATATTTTAATGTTTTTGCAACAGGAGTGGATAAAGAAGTCTCATGGTCAACAAGACTGAATTTAATTAATCAAAGCTACAGTGAAAAAAGAAAAATGTTAATATAAAATATAAGAATTTATCAATTAAAAAATAACTAAAAAAAAACATATTTTACTAAGTAATTTATTCCTCTGAGAGCAGAGCTAAATTTCAGCATTACTTATTAGTGACACATGATCCATGTATGCATTTACTTAATCGAAAATACAGTAAATAATAAGGCATATTATAAATAAATAAATATGAATCTATTTAAAATCGAAACATGTCCTCTTTAAAAAAACATAAAAAACGATCCTCAGAAATAAGAAACACACATTCAAACCCCTTTTCAGTTGAATTACTTCTAATAGAGTTCACTTCAAAGTAAATGAGAATAGTGTAAGATGGCAGCAGCTGTAAATGAAGCCCCTCGGCCCTGTGTATGTGACAGCCTTTACTTATTCTTTCAGAATAAGTAGAGAGCCAGACAGAACAACACAGATCAAAGACACGAACCTCTCTATTAACACATCTTCTCTTTAGGTTGTGCTAGAGCTCTGACATTAAGCTAATCAAACTAAACATAAAAACAGACTGTATTAGCAGCCACTCCCCCTGCATCCTGTCAAATCAACAACCTGAAACACAAGTAACCACCAAACTCCAGTGTGTTACGTTCACAGCCTTGGAACGTCCTGTGCCTTTGGCTTTTTTTTTCCACCCCAGTTGCATCTTAAAACAAGTTTTGAATACACTTTGCTTAAGTAAAAAACTTGATTTGAATATTTTTGGCTAATTTGCATTTTACTCTCAGATACAGTACCAGTAAAAAGTAAATATATTATTACCATTGAATATATTTTAAAGAACTGTTTAAGATACATTTAAAAAAAGACGTTGTTTGGCACTAGTAAGACATTTATGCTCATTAAGGCTGCATTTATTTAATCAAAAATACAATAAAACAGCAATATTGTGAAATTACAGTACTATTACAGTTTTAAAAACAGTTTTCTATTGAAGTGTATTTTAAAATATCATTTATTCCTTTGATTTCAAAGGTCTATTCATTCTGACTTGTTATACGTGACCCTGGACCAGAGAAACAGTCATCAGTCACATGGTTATATTTGCAGTAATATCCAACAATGCATTGTAAGGATCTAAATTAGATTGTTCTTTTCTTAAAATTACTAGAATGTGTTCATTTTTTTTTTTATTTCCTACCATAAATATATCTAAACTTAATTTCTGATTCATAAAATGCATCGCTGAGAACTTCATTTGAACAATTTTTGGATCATTTTCAAATAGTTGCATCTCTGCCAAAAAATTTTTTTGACACTTATTACTGATTTTGTGATCCAGGGACACAAATAACAATATAGTTATGGATTAAATACCAGGCATATATTTGTGAAAGGATGTCATTTAGTGAATTTACCAAACAAAGTGACATTTTAATCAAACTATTGTTTAATTAGGCAGTAAACGGCTTTATATCCACACTTCTGCAACCTAAATTATGCCCTTAAAGAAGGACAGCCTCATATTTCATTACCTCATCACTGAATGGCACATATTTTTACCTTCACTTCTACCTCTTCCGTTCACCGCACTACATTTTTCAAATTACATTGCTTTTGAAAGTAAAAGCTTACGACCATTTCAGCCTGAAGCTACACTGACCAGGCTGTCGGACATACGACGATTCAAAGTGTGAACTGCTCCAATTACGTGGCCTAGTGAGCATGGCTGTCAGAGCCACAAGGCTGCTTATTCACAATTACCAGAGCAACATCAGTCAGAGGATAGTCGCTACGAAAAAAAATCTACAGTATAGATTTAAAGCCTGTTTCATACATCTGAGGTCGTTTCCTACAAACTAAACGGCATCGACTGTATAGACAAGGCTTGGTAACGCTTCTGCTGTACAGTGACTCCAATGAGATCTGGCAGCTACAAACATGTTTCATCAGGATTAATTACTGATGTTAGTCAAAATTAGGGAAAACAGCTTTTAATTAGGTTTGTGCAACAAGCCTCAGGTTCAAGTCGCCATTCAAACTAGTCTTTATTCAAAATCCAGTAATTGAAGTTAAACCGCAAAGCCCTAAAAGCGGCAGGGATGCCGATACGGACTCCAGGTGAGTGATTCCACCCAGCCATATTGCACGAGTCCTTGGGAGAGGCCGCCCTCGACAGACGCAGTTTGTAACTGTCAGATGCTCATGATCTACAGCGCTGGGCTTCAAGCCAGCAGATGGTGGGAGAAATTAAACTCGTGACACGGACCGTTGACTGGAGCCGGGGAAGCAGTTGGAGACCACACCTGTAAAGCGGAGGGGGTCTGCGTGCGTTGCGTGAGAGCGCTTCCCTGGAATGCGCATAAGCAAATGATGCCCTTCCAGGAAAACTAAAAGTTTTCATTCAGGAACATGAACTGAACTGTCATTCTTCACGTCAAGACAAAAACTCAAAAACTTGCTGTAATGAAATGCACAGTCGATGACAAATGGTGTCAGTAACATGGTGGGCGATACTGATCCAGATTGGTCTTTGCCTTTACTTGACTAGGTGGAAAAATATTTTGAAGTGCGAGGGATTGAGAGCCAAATCTTCATTAGAACTGGCTTTGTAAAAAATTATATATATATATATATATATATATATATATTTATATTGGTGTCGTTAACAATTCTAGAATCTGCATTGTTCCACCGCATTGTAATAACCAGAGCTTCCTGAAGCTTGAGTGTGATTCATGGTTTCTTGTGAATACTTTGCAGTGGAAAGCCTTATTGAACCCACTTGCCCTCACATATGTGCAACACATGACATGCTTCACAAACTGTTTTGGTAAATAAGCTCAAAACAGGACTAAAAATAAGCTATATAGATTTAGGAGAAATAAAGCCAAGAAAGCTGTTGGATGCAAAAAATGTGAACAAGCAATAACTTGTCTTTTTCCAGAGAATTGCACAATATAATCTGATCCGATAAGAACTGAACAGTTCTGGTGTGTGTAATAGTGTGTGCTAGTGAATAGTTTTTTCCAATAAAATTCATTCTTTTTTCCTTAAAATTACAAAACGAACCGTTGATGGAATCACAAAGTCCATTTCCATCCATCATGGTTTAAAAGCGTAATACATGAAGTTTGCTCCAAATTGCTGACTCGATACTCATTCACTGGAAATGCGAGTAATGTTTATCAATTACACTGTCGAGTTGGAACTATTTTGATAGACAGGAGCTCCAGGAGTTACCTGGAGAGCTTTTGAAGAAACCGCATCCTCAATATACAGAAATATTCCACTGATCCATGAATTAAAAGCATTCCTGTGGCTTCAGAGGACACTGGGGCGTCTTTCTAATTCCTCACTTTGTGACACATGAGAGCGTGTACATCATCACATCAATATGAGTTAAGAAAAGAAATGGACAGGCCAAAAGGAGATGATTTAACTCCTTTTTTTTTTACCATCTGTAACGATGTCAGAAAAAGTTCCAGGAAAAACGCAGCCAGAATTATACCTTCTGATCGTGATTTAGCAGATGGAATGAAAATGATTCAACTGAACAAGGCAAAAGGTGCATGTAGCTGCTCTGCATTCAGTCTCCGTCGCAGTCCTTGAGTGTCAGTAATGTCAAATCTCTCCGCTACAGAGAAATGAGGAGCACAAACGGGGTGCAGCTAGACAAAGTCATTATAAATTCACACGGAGGCCCATGTTGGCATCCGCACAATGTGATTACAACAGAGGCATGGCAAATTTTTATTCAACAGGCAACAGCTGTGAGCAACAAACGCCCACAACCTTGGTGCAAGTGCAGCCTGGAAGTTGAAATGAAAGCTGCTGGTATTCCTCACGACGTGTAGTGTGTGGCGACAGGCGAACCCTGAAGCCGTGTTAGGACGCATCAGTGGTCCTCTAAGGGAAAGGAGTTGTTCACGCTTCTAGAGCAACCGTACAAATAGTCATCACAACAGAAATGCTCTCATAATTGCCATCTGTTTAAATGGGGTTCAATTATGTTAAGTTCACATTAATTGTTTAGCGATATGATTCAAATAGCTAATTAGAAAGGCAGACGCAGTGACTCATGCTTTCCTAAGCTGTGTATGACCAGCTAAACTCAGGTGGGAGTGATTCCTGTGACTCAAACAAGTTCTAGCACATGAACACAAGTCTGTAAAGCAGGTCGTTCAACAGCTCAGCACAGTGTAGCTCACTTAAGTGCATAATGGCTTGTTGTTCGTGAGATATGGTAATCCCTCCCCTTTCACTTCGCAACATTCAACCAAACAGCAAACACTAAACTGCTTAAAAGAATAGTTCGCCCAAAAATGAAATTCTGTCATCATCTAGGAAGATATATTTTCCAAAACAGCCTGCTTACAAACTTTTTTTCAAAATATCTAAATGACGACAGAATTTTCCTTTAAGGTTGCGTTACGTTTAATACTATTCTAATCGGTCAATCGTGCGTCAACTGCTTTCCCACATAACTACACTCACTTCTCTCATATCACTTTAAATAGCTCTCTCAGTTTAATGTTAAATGGGAATCTAATTGTGTTGCCATAATGACTGGTTGACTGCATAATGTGAAATACACCTTTGTACTGAATCTTCACCATATTCATATACTGTGCAATCTCTTTTCCAAGAAAAGCGAGACATGAAAGGCGCCAAATGGCCAAAGAAATGCTGTACCTATTGGATTTAAAGCAATGTAAGCGCCACAGTTTGAACCGGGATCAAAATGAAGGCGTTATATTTCAGCCTAATATAATTTCTATGAGCTTAAGATGAGGTGATTGCATTTCTGGCCGAGATTCCCAAGACCCTCCAAATGTGCCGCAGAGGACATCCTTTAGTAAGTCATTAGAGAACATCATTATCATTCAACTTCTCCTTTGTGCTGGTCTTTCAGCATTGCTGTAGGACACAAATGATGCATTGCTTGCTATGAACAATGAGCTATATATAGAGTTCATTTTGTCCTGCAGGATCCTGTGGGCGTCCAGCTTATCCACTTCACAGTGGAAAGCTGCTAAAAGAGCCTGCCTTCAACATGGCACCTCTCTCTTCCTCTTCCTCTTCGAACAGGGCCAAGAGGACTCAACATTCATCAGATGATTTCTTCATTCAACGCTTCTAATTTCAACTAAATGGCCTTTGTCTGCTCGTACACGGAGGTGAAAAATCAGATTAAAGGGGATTACACTGGGGGCACGTGTGTAATACCAAACACATGGTGCTGGGGTGGAAAGGAATTCTGTGGGATATTTTAAGATATTCATTTTAATAGTGGCTGCATTTCTGACATTTCATCACGTGCTCACGTTCCGGTCTGATGCTTTATTATTTCTCTGCACATGAATGTATTGATGACTTACATGCAATCCAGGGGCAATGGAAATATGGGTCAGGGGGTTATTCTTGAAATGAGGGTTCACAACCTAATACACTAATATTGATGCAAGACACTATATACATGATAAATGTAAGAAACCATTAGTCAAGACAATCAATGTAAATGTAAAATCAATGTACAATTGCTTTGACTAACAATAAATCTTTATAAATAGTTATATAATAGGTCACAATGGTGTGTACTTCGAATCTACTAGCCATTTCAATTCTAAAATACTTAATGCAGAAAAAGTTATAATCAAGATTTGTATTACTAATAATTGAATATTTGTTATGGTTAGAGGATTTTAAAATAGGTACATCTGTCAATAAAAATGAATTACTCCCACGTCACCTTCTGCTGTCATTCTTAACTATCCTCTCCAAATAAAGACAAAAAAAAAAAAATAATGCAGGAATTTGCTAAATACTGGTCAAAACACAGGCTAACGAATGCCATGTCTCACCTTCCAGCACAGTAAGTTTGGCACTGGTGATGATTTCTCCCATGCTGTTGGTGGCTGTGCACTCGTAGATGGCCTCGTCTCTGTGAGTGCGCAGCGGCTGTATGCGGAGAACTGAACCCGAGCCATCATCAAATTCAATCACCTGAGAAAGAAAGACACAGTGACTGTCAAATATTTTTCTCTCTTCTCGTCTTAAATTTACGACAAACCTTCAGACAGATCGTATATCTTCAAAGAGCGCTGGGTCTTTAATCACTTCCCTCTGAACTTTCAGCCAAGTACTGTCTTGAGTTATTCGCCTAGAACTGCCACATCTATCCATGGTGGATAATGTGACAACTGTTGCTGGCATGGGCTTTATTTTCTCGTGTTTTAAAAATATACATATATTTTACTATTTATATTTTGCTAGAACAAATGACTTGACACCTGGTTTCTTAGACAGGGCTTAGTCCATAGTTCAATTAGGACAGTCAAGTAATTTATATAAACACGCTTTAGAAAAACCATTACTAGTGTGCATCTTAAAACAAAGTGTAAGTTTCTTTTAGTTGAAATAACTCAGATTTACATTTTAGTCTCGGACTAAATTGGGGTTAGGGTATTGAGGCTATTTAGAGATACTGCTTCATTTAGGTAAAAATTAGGGGAAGACTAAAAATTAAATAAATAAATACAAATATTTTGACAATATTAGACAAAGCAGCTTCAAAAAAGTATTTGGACACTAAAGCCACACTTAAAAATGAGCCCTTTTGAAAGATTAAAAACTTTTTTTGTTTGCTTGTTAATAAAATGAAATGCAAAACAAACTGATAATACAATGCAAATATCTCTACTTAATGAATATATGTAATTCCCCCCAATTTTTTTTCTTTTTTCCATGTTGGAAAATAACAGTGCTTCATACTGACCCCAAAATATCCTAAGATTGGATCCTTGGTACATTCATTTAAAATCTCAAGAGATCCCAAAACACAGAGAAACCAGGAAAGAGAGTAAAGGGAACTGAGGGACAACACAGAAGGCAAGCGGAAGAAAAGCAAGAGTGATGCGAAAACAACTGATGATGCAAAGAAATAAGGCATCATGATGAGGTGGAATGGGAGAGACACAGGCATGCTAAGGAGAGGCAGACAAAGACAGTTAGTCACCTCAAAGCGCTGGGAGCTAACTTTCTTTCCTTTCTTCATCCATGTGATCCGAGGCTTGGGCTCACCCGCTGCTTGGCACACAAAGGATGCCACTCCTCCCGAAATCCCCGTCTGGTCCTCTGGAGATTTGATGAAATTTGGCAAGCCTTGAAAAGTGAGGTAGAAAGAAATTAGTTCTTGTACTGAACGGTCGTCCAAAAACCATGTTAAACTAGTTATGAATGAGGATCCTTCTCAACGGAACTAAACTGACAGAAAATTTTGCCTTCAAGTCTCCGAACATATGTCAGACGTGCAGTGAAGAATTATCTTTTTTTGCACATGACCTTATTAAAATGGCATTTGTAGGAAAGTATTAAAATGAATCACGCAACATAATTTACTTACGTTAGCGTTTGTCAAATTACTGCCATTTGTGCCATTGTTTAACACACAAAAAAGCATGTTTTAATAGCAGGCGCTAATTCGCGCTGCTCTTGGTTGATTGCGCTGGTCATTATGGAAACGATCTGGCTGTGTCTGTTCTTCAATGTGCACGTTGTTAGTAAATCACCAGCAGAATTTTCTCCTCCCAACAGTGCTTTGATGGAATTGCGCTCAAACGCTAATTTGCCCTGTTTAGTAAATCTGGCCTTGAACTTACATGCATTTTAAATAAAGAAATGCAATTAATTTCCGGTCCTGGAAATAGAATCACTGTTACTATGACTTAACCGCCAAAGGTGGCCCCCTAAGAATTTACAAACACTACAAATATACACGTGGAATCAAAACAATTCATTCTGTATTCAAAAGGAGGAACATTATCAATAGTATGGCTTGTGGCTAAACAACATTCAGGGTTGTTTTTAAACAGGCCGGTCGGAGCACGCTGCAATTCATGGTTTTTTTTTTGGAGCAGCTCACACACCCTATATCTTTGTCATGCATTTACAATACAAACAACAATGGGACGCGTTTCATCCCTGCTCAAACTAGGTAGGGCGGTGCGAAGATAAAGACCCACACATATCGGCTGACTCACTTCAAACAAGTAGTGGCTTGCTTCGAAGCACACTGATGCCAGATCAAGCAGAGCAATTTGGCAGAATCGCAGCTACTGCGCAACATTCTGCGGAAATAGTGGGTGATCCGGGTGAAAAGTGAATCTCACGGTACATCCTGATATAAAGGTCACGGCGTACAGATATTATCAAAAAAAAAATACAACCAACTCTTTGTAGTTGTTCTCTCAAGGGTGGGAAATAATCTTCAAGGACAAGCAGGCCAGCGTTTGACATTATAAACGTATGCTGGTCTGCAAGGACAGATTTCAACATGCTTTGTTAACAAAAACGCAGCAAGCAGGTTTTTTTTTTTTTTGATGGACCTGTATACAGTTTTATTAATGTAATTAATTAAATGTTATAATAAATACAGGCCAAAGCAAGCATTACTCATTTTAAAACCGATCCCTGAAAACCATCTTCAACCCGATCCTAGTTTATCAGTCCCATGATTTCGGATATTCTCGTTCATAAGGAGGAGGCCACAAAATCCATTATCAGTGAAACATCTCCTGTGAACCACGGGGCACGTTGGAATAGATCACAGTGTCCTAGCGGGCGGTCCACGGTGGGAATCTAATCCTCTCTTAGTCAAGGGAGAGATAAATTACAGCAGTGTGGAGACTACATGCGGTAGTACATATGATTCTCTTGGAGGGAACAAGCCGAGGGAATACGGTGCCACCGCAACGGTGTCCTTCCTCCTTTATGCTCTGGGATCAGAGGGGTAGTGCTGAAGAAAACAAAATCAATACCTAGTTAACATATCCAGCGCCTACGGGTAAGGCGGAGAAGTACTGACTAGCAGACAGTGGGTGTTTGTTAAATCATCAGTACGGTGTGCCGGGCGGCTCGGGCTGCCCTTGCTCTAGGACATAACCCCCACTGGAGCTTTATCTGAGAAGACGACACACACCACTGTGAGACTGTTTGTGTGTATGCACCTGTGTGTGGCTCCATTGTAAAATCTAAGCCAATGTGTACCACACAAGCACCCCTATGACCCACAGGAGTATTGGCTGGCCTGACATTTAAATGACATTTACGTGCCGGTTTCCTTTAGAGAGCGGTTTGATTGGCACCGCAGAGCAATGCATACCCTCATAAAAGCCATTCTGGCCACTTTTATCTCCTTTAAGGTAGTTTTGAGCTTACGGCCTCTTCGTGGTAAGTCGCTGGTAGTTTAATGAGTAAAACCCCAAAAAGATTCTCCAGTTACCTTACTGGGGGTTTCCAAAAACATGGATACTTGGGTGTGCATGTGATTTAAAGCTTGGGATTAGCGTCACTTTGACATTCAAGAGCGCTCTAACATCTGTCATGACAATTCTATAAGATGTACTCAGCGTGTGGGGGGTTTCCCCCCCATTGTTTACGACTAAGGATCAGCGGGCATTAACCCATCTGGGCACATGTTTCTAATTAAAGTGCACAGAAACTTCTGAGAGTTTAGGCAGATGAATGCATGAATGAAGCACAGAGGTCCTGGGGAAAGCGGATAATAAGAGTGTAGACTGATAGATAATTGATTTGATCAATACGTTTTACGGATATTCAAACGATTTCAACTTTATTATGGGCTTTAAGAATAGCACTCAACACATTCCCCAACAACTTCTGTATGTTTTGTCTGGATAATGAACATTTACACAGACTGAAACAAGGAAGAAAATACATTAGCAGCCATTTACAATACAACACTACTTATATTACAATTATTATTACTACTATTAATATTGATACTAATCATCAGTCATTATTTATGCTATTCTTGTGATCAAATCAACAACAATTGTTGTTGTTGTTGTTGTTGTTATTTCTCCACCTGCTATAGTATTCATAATAAATTGTTGTTAATAATGACCATGCAATTGTCATAAATAGATCAGTCTTGTAATAATTATTCCAACAAAAGTTGAGTAATTACAAACAAATTAAATAAAGAAATAAATCATATGAACCACATAATATAAATAATAAAACCACATGCCTAACTGCATAAATTAATTCATCAATTGTATATTATTAATTATTTTATTAAAAGTACCATCATTATTGTTTAGTTTAATTATAATATCATTATAGTTAATTATTTTCAAGTATTTTTTCTGGAATTTCTCTATTTTCCTTTTAAAGTTTTGGTAATTTGTGTTTTTGCCATTTTTGCAATTTTCTGAAATTTGTGTGTGTATATATATATATATATATATATTTTTTTTTTTTTACCTTTTTTGAATAAATAAATAAATAAATAAAATAAAACAAAAATATAACCTTGGCCTAGTCTAGAAACAACTTGGGGTGCATTTGGAACCATGCAGGTCTTTCTAAAAAGGAAAATGGCCTGATTAGTTACACTTCTTGCGGTATTTATTAAATGTTTCGATCTAGAAAACCTTTCCAATGGCCAGTGACTTTATCTTCTAGGTGCTCTTGAACCATTTGTAGAGCTCTCAAAGTCTCAAAGCCAACAGATTGGCGTAGTGCAGTTGTGCCCTCAACATGTTTGTAAATTGACAGAAGAGAGGTTCAGGGCTCAGGGTTACTTGACGCTCAAAGAGACTCTGTTGAGAGCACAGGTCATAGGAGAAGATGAGAGGGACCGGGCCCTGACCTCCCAGGTGGCTGCGCTGTCGTCCCAGTCCTTTTGTATTAACCAACTCAATAAATCCACAGGCGCCAGAACAGGTGGCCTTGGACACCTGTTGACATTTATTTCCTACAGACCAGAGTCATGCTTTAGACAGTGGCATGTGGCCAGGGTAAAGTGAGACAGACACGCTTGATGCAAAATCCCTGACGAGATGAAAGAACTTTACTTTTACTTGCGAACACGTTTTATTTGCATCTTGAAGTTACGGCCATTTACAAAATGGGTAATTTAAGCGCTTCCCTAGAGAAAACTCTTGTTGCAAAATGCATCAGAATTTTAAGGGAATGTTTTAAGCATTTATACCGCTTTTAAGAAAAAAGGCTTTAGAGTGGAGATGACAAATGGACACCCGGCAATTAGCAGCATTCCAGCTCCGCAGAAACACCCGATCCGGATTGAGTACAAGGATCAATACGCAAAGCAGGGAGAAAACCATTCATTCTCATTAATAATAGATTAGCAAGTTATCATTTTCCCTCGTGCACTGAGCGGAAATGTGTCCAATGCTATCAGCTGTGGTTGTTTTACTGAAACTTGTCCATTAACTGGGTTTTAGACCTTTTACAGGATTTTGCTTTCAATTAACTCTACATCAAGCCAGTCATTTTGCTCTATCGGTTCGATATCTCCAGTTTCCTTCATTAACATGCACAATTCCCTTGCTAAATCCCATGCATTGGCATCTCTCACAATGTTGGGTATGCTTTTAGACAAAGCGACGAATGGTTGAAACGAAAGTTGCCTGAAATTAATCTTATCGGTACTTTGCTTTTGCAGGACTTGAGAGAGAGATAGAGAAAGAAACGCAGAATCCAACGGGCCAAAGAACAGAGATAAACAAATTATTGGATGAATGGGAAACTAAAAAAGAAAAAAAATGATTCCCAGTGGGAATTTGTTCTCTAAGTGATCGCAGTGTTAGGCTGATGTTGAGTGCGCCACTTTCTAACGTTATTAAATTATTTAGGAGAATGTGCAGAACACAAATTCCGAGCACAATTATGCCGTTCCCTCTGTGAAGAGCATTAAAGTAATGGCTTTCCTCCTAAGACGCTGCAGGAGAATTATCTTAAAGGGATAGTTCAGCCAAAAAAAGAAGAAAGTTCTATTATCGTTTACTCACCATCATGTTGCTCCAAACCTACTTCTGTGGAAAACGCAATATCTTTGATACTCAAGTAAATGAGAACCGAGGCTGTAATGCTTCACAATGACAAAATAAAGTCCCCCACACAGTAGTCACACAGCTCATATCTTGGAGTTATAAAACAGAAAAATACAGACGATTCAGAGACGATCTTGTCATATGAAACAGGTAGATGTGTAATAAATGAATCATTCTTTTTGAAACAGAAGTGTTCAAATGATCCTGTTATAGACTCATCCATGAATCACATTGATACAACCGTCGAGTCAATGACATGCTCACATAAGACTCTCACTTAATTTAGGAGATACAGGAAATGACAAATGTCAATTTTCAACACAAGTTCATTGGAAAATTGCGCATGTGGCAACATGCAAAGCGAAGGGCAGAAAAATTGCCATTGCAAAAACTGTATCACGTCGTTTCTTCCATGTTTTGCATCACGTTAAAATGTTTATAGATTGATGCTAAAAGCACTTTTAGATTAATAGAAATCAGGCACTATTCACTTAACGTTTGGTTCTTTGGGAAGCTGAACAAAGTTATCTTTCCTTACAACCAAAAACACACTTCTTTTAAGACATTCCTTCTGAGGGAGTCCCGTAAAGGACAGCCGAATGAAGAGCATTGATTAGCGCGATCTCGCTCTCATTTTGGTCCATGCCTGCGCAAGGGTGCGTGCTTTTGCTCCATTTGTTAATTACTAGTAAGTTCAAACTCGTGAAATGCCCATAAAAGGAGTTCCACCGTCATCTACGTCATGAATACCAGCAATCGAAAAAACTGTTATTTTTCTCAACAGTGCCAGAACTGTGCCAGGGACAGAAATGAAGATTAAATAAAGTTCTTACACTGTTTGGGTGGAGGGTACACATGTAGCCTCTGGGGAGAAAAATCATTTACTAAAAGAATTAGCTCAATGTTCCCTTATGCGTCTTTGACAAGTTGATGAAAAAAAGAGCTTCCTGTTTAATAGAGGTAAGCTGTATCATATGACCAGGCGGTTTAGTGGAGGTTTAGCATTACTTCAGCCTTTAAACCGGTGCCCAACATGAAGTCTTCAAAGCCGTGACTCATTATCTGTCTTACCCCACTGTCGACATGATATTGGATCAAAGACGGAGATGAGCAATCATGAGGGAATATTGTTACTACCTCATTACTCGGCCCTCATGATAGAACAATAGAGTTATTCTGCCTCGCAGAGAAAACCTTCCTGTTCAGACAGAGCCATCAATATTAAAACACATCGAGTGCATTCCAACCCTAATAGCACAGAACATTGAAATCATGCGCACAATAGGCCGGTGTCGTCCGGGCCTCGCTGTTGGCAAAGGGACAAGAGGAATGTTTGCATGAGATCACAGATAAGTGAGCATAACGCTTGGTTTCTAGGCTGAGAACTGTACTAGACAGAAGGTACTGAAAGTTCTGGGTGACTCTGAACGCTTAGGGCAGCCAGGCACTATGAAAGATTAAGGAGCCATGAAATATCACCAGATTGGAATTTTTTTGAAAGGTTAACCCAAAGTGATGGCCCGAGAGCATTCTAGAGAGCCTCAGGAGCCCGCATAGCACAGGTACGTTGTTATCAATGGCTGCAATTATGACATACGTGGTCATAAATCTGGCTGCTTTATTTGATATGACCTGCATGTAATCCGAGTTAACCCGGCATTTTCTCAGAGGACTCATCTAGTGGATGATGAGTCGTTGGAGAAATATTCTAGTTTCAGCTACACTGGAAGTGAGTAAAGGGAATTCTGCCTTTAAAGCGCAAATGGGAGGGCAAAATTCTGTCTCATATTTACTAACAATGCACAAAATATAAGAGCACCAGCACAATCTACCAAGAGCAGTGCAACTTGCCACCTGCTTTAAGACTTGCTTCTTTGGGCGTTAAATAATGGCGCAAATACCAATAATTTGACGAATGCAAATGTCAGAAAATGTGTGTTGTGGGACTGATTTTTATGCTCTCCTCCCATAAATTTTGCTTGTTAATATTCAATAAGGCAAGGCGCAAAAATAATTGTCACGGCCTTTTCATCGATCATTCTTCATTGCAAACCTTTAGTAAATCTTGAAAGCAGTCTTTTAAAGCCAAAAAAGACGGTTTGTGCTGGCACAAGCTGTTAGTAAATGATGCCCTATATATGTTTTTTTTCTCTACATTAAAGTATAAATGTAACCAATATCGACCAATAGTGCTAAATCGAAAAGCCACTCATTTTGAACAATTACCAAAATATCAAGCTTCCCTCATTCAGTCCAATTCAAGAATATTTTGTATTTAAGTACCTCATGTTTAAGCTACACGGTCTTGTTGCTGTACAGTATATTAGATAAGTGTGCGCATGTAACGGTTTTGAAAGTCTTTTTCATCTTCATGCATAAACAGCTCCGGGAGCACTCAGAGGAGGGAGGCAGGGCGCTGTTAAAGCTGTTAGTTAAAGGGCAGCCATCACCTTGGCACAGCCTGTGCCATTGACTGGCGGGTGGGCAGAGAAAAGCTTAAGTGCCCCCCGAGGAATGGATGCAAAACATGGATGTAGGAGATCAGTGGCTAGATGCTGGATCAATGGGGACCCATTACGGGTTACGTCATCCATAACAGTCAAAACCCCTCTGACCCACACTAACCAAATTAATGCAGCTTCCCAAGATAAAGGCCCCCTTCAAGTCCACCCATTCACTGGTCCCACATCTTTACCTATGCTCTTTTCTACAAGTCTGAAGCATTTAAACTTTCACACCATGTGTCAGGAGAAAATTTAATGACAGTCCCTTTGGAATCTAAACACAAATTGGCCCAGACTTGACTGGAACTTTTTTCATTGCATTGATTCAAAATTCAAAAAACTCAAAGAACAGTCCTTTTCTTAATAATGTTGTACTATTCAGCTACTCTACAAACATCTTATGAACAAATCTAATTCATTTCATTGAAGAAATTGTTATTATTAAAGGGATAGTTTGCCCAAAACTAAAAATTCTGCTATTTACTCACTCTTATGTCGTTCCAAACCCAAGACCAATATCTTAATTTATGTTCCAAAGATAAAGGTTTTACAAGTTTGCAACGACATTATGATAATTAATTACAGAATTTTCATTTTTGGGAAAACTAATACATTGACTGAATTTATTTTTATATTTACTAAATACTAGGTATTGATAAATGAATAAAGCAAAAAAAAAAAAAAAAAAAAAAACACAATAAGTAAAGTTGGTCAATATATTTACTCTAATTGATCCAAGCCTAATAATCACTGCAGTATTTTTAGCCATATTGTACGAAGTATGAAAAAAAGAAATAAAACAAAGAAACAAAACATGCAAACGATGACAGAAATGTAATTTTTGAGTGAATTATCCCTTTAAATGTAAATGTGTATGTATATATATATATATATATATATATAAATATGAATGTGTACTTTCATCTTATAGTCAATCCATAATATAGTCAGAAACTGCATCTAACCTGTAAACAATCGGGTCAAGGTTACCCAAACAGGTAACCTAATATAAATGCTCTAAGTTTGGGGAAGCAGCATTCCACAACAATGTGAAATAACAAAAAAAAAAAAGAAGCTTCACTCAAGAGAGACACAAAATATTCTACTCCAGGCACCATGAACAGAACATGTGGTGCATATTTCTACAAGAATGTCAGAACAGAGCTGTTTAGAAGAGCAACTCACGAAATGCAGAAGAGGATCAACACGAAATGCGGTTCATATTGCCAGCCTGTCCAATCCTGGAGGCCTGTGCACGCCAAGTGTGTGGGTCACATTGTACAAGAACAAAGAACATTAGTCATTGACAATTATGGGGTCAGCACAAAGGGGACAGAAAAAAGGGTTATGATGGGAGTCAGAGAAGGATGAGGAGAAGTCAGCTTTAATGCAGATGAGAAGCAGGGGACGTGAATTCCCCACAACAAAATGTCATAAGCTCTCAGACGCAAGTCTGTACTAATGTGATTAGCTGCTCATGTCTGTGATTACATAAAAACGCTTTATGGATATTAACAAGCCGAAGTGCCCCCACAACCCTCATCTCAGATGCTCTTGTAGAAGCTTCTTGACAATGCAGCAACTTTACAGTGCAGCCCCTGCTTCAAAATGCGCACTGTGCACAGAGTACAGGAAATATCATGATAAGTGGAAAAACATACAGTAAGTTCCAGACCACTAGCGGAAATAAGAAATGCAGTGATATTACAAGCCTGGTCAACAGATATTCAATTTTGTCTAAATTAAAAAAAAAAAATTGCATTAACAACTAAAATCGATCACTTTGTGAACAGAGGCATCAAAAAATGCCTAAAAAAGTGGCTCGCAAAGTGAACAGCATGATGAATAAAACAAGATCTGCTTAACATTAAGAAACATGTAGCAAGGTTACTAAATTAAGGTAATAATAAATTAATTTTAAATATTAAAAGTGAACATAAGACGACTACAAAGGTCATTTAAGTGCAATACACTTTAAGTCTAATACACTTTTATTAGTTATTTTAAATTAGTTTATTTTATTAGCATTTTTAATCATTTGATTGCTTCTATTGTCCTCATTTGTAAGCCACGTTGGATAAAAATGTCTCATAAATTACTAAAATGTAAATTAAAAAGTAAAAATGTTAGATAAAAAGTCTAATAAATGTAAATACAACTTAGATTAACATGCAAAAAAAAAAAAAAAATAATAAAATAAATAAATATATATATATATATATATAAACAAAAAAAATGTATCTAACTAAATATTGCAAATAAAGAAGGAAAAAAAACGTTATGGCAATGATTTTTGAGAATCACTAATGCTGTAATGTTAAAGAAAAATTTAATAAAAATTAAAAATACAATAATTTATTTATTGTGGGGTTACACAACACAAAACATTGAAACACACCAGTGATCATGCCCAGTGATGCATGCTGGTCCTGCAAGGCTTTAATCTTGTCTTGACGACTAGGTATTTTTTCACAGCAGTGATATTATAAGGTCTAAGTGGCATGGGAGGATGACATACTCGTATGACGGTTCAAATAGCTTTTATGGCTGCCCTTCAGTCAAGGACACTGGATGCTCTTGTCATCAGATGACAGCACTGTATCCAGGCCACAACTGAGAGTTTGGGGACCTGCCTCCAGCCCGGCGATCGACTGCCATAATTAAGCTATTAATCTCACATCATTAACCTCCGCTGACCAGTTCTTTAATTCATTGCTGTGATATTGCCATCCCGCCTTATGCAAACCTCGTGCTCTCTCCATTTCTTCTTTTTGCCGGCTCTCCTCTGGTGTCTGTCATTGAAGGATCACAGCTGGGGACTAACAAAATTACCCCGCAAGTGCCACTCGTTTGTGGATACGGTTACTTTTAATTAAAAAGAATCAATTTCTAATCCTGTCAATTTCACTCAGTGACCATATGGACACTTGAAAACACAATCCAATTTTCCGCCGACCACCGATTCTGCCCTGCCCAGCCCACCGGGAAAACAATAGCTCACTTAATTGATTTATAGAGGTGGTTTTCTACATAGAGCTCCAAGGCAAAATGTAAAGGGTCCTCATTTGCAAGCGTTTCACAACACTTAAGTGCTCCTCTAACAGTAGGCCATATGTGTGGGTTGTTAGACAGGGGTTTTACTTTGTACTGAATATAAAGAATTAGCTCGACTGGGAGAAAAATGAAAGCTTTCTCTTTGACTTACAGATGGGATTTTAAGGTTCCTTCAGTTTTTGCTCAAGGAACGGAATTATCACAAACCTTCTTGCCATTAGAGAGCAGGGAGCCATAGGACGGGAAAGGATCGATATATGGACACATGGCTGCAAGCTGCCTCTCGCAACAAATAGCATCAGAACAATTCCACTGCAAATGGAAAAAAAAATTAAAAAGTAATTTGACAAGTTCAGTTAAATCAGATAAATGCAACAAGACCTTGACGAACCCTTGTACTAGCACATTTTTTAGCAGCATCCTTTAGAAAAGCTTTATGAAGGCCTGTAGGTCCAGTAAGGCATTACCCAACACTAAAAGTAGGCCTACTGTAGTTTCAAGCTGTAGCCTCACAGAGTTTTAAAGGTTTTGACTCTACTGAAGCATAAAAATACCATAATATGTTTGCAGATATTTAAAAAACATGCGTGTGTATCTGAAAAACAATGCTCATTCCTTGTCATGTGCGCTTGTGCATCATTCTGGCAACCTGCATTAACCTAGTACCTGATAAAAGTAATTTGAACCAATGGGATCGCTTGGGGTCCTGATGAAGATCGGAATTCGAGGGGGGACTCAATTCGCTTTGTTACCACACACCATCAGACCAAGCGTAATTACAGCATTTACGCACTCCTCCGACGCACGAGCAAGATTTGTGCTTTTAAGTGGGAAATGTGTAAACAAAATTGACACTCGCGTTACTAAAATATTTGCTAGATTTGGATTTTTCATGTCGACACCAGTGATTATGCTTCTCACAACCGTTTCAGAGAACCAGGCAAATATTTAAATAGATCACTCAGACATGGCACCGAAATGAGGCACCAAAATCTGTGATCCGTTTCGGTTCTACAGTAGTGCATTCCGGTTTCAGTACCCAACCCTAAATATGACAATGTCTGTCAGCAGTCGTGGGTGGGGCTTGTAAAATGTTTACGTTAAAGATTTATGTGTTTTTTGTTTATCTTTGAAAAAGAGCAGGCAGATTTCTATCATTACAGGGTGGTTCTGTACGCACAACGCCAACATACATTTATGCCCAAACAACATGTAAAAGTGAATTTTGCATAATAGCTGCCCTTTACACAAAATAGCTTTTCAAGGAACAAGCTGCTTTTGTGAACAAGCTGGAAGCTATTTTTCTTACACCTCAAAAAAGAAAGAAAGAAAAAAGAAAGCCCTATTCGAACGGGACTAGTTTTCCAGGGGGTCGATAGAAACATTTTTGTTTCACAGATGTACTGCCTTGTCTGTGACAACCTCTGTGATAATTCCAGAGGAAGTTACCTACAGTTTACCTACAGAGAAAACGAATCCCGTCCGAATGCGATGTCGGTGATAACCGGTGTTACTATTTTTCACGACGCATTTCCTTGTGTGATTTGGCTAACGTGGTATGCCGTAGATGCTCTTACCGCACGCACGTTTGATATACTTTAATTAGGGCTTCACGATTTGGGAAAAATGTGCGGTTGCGATTATTAAGGTCAAAATTGCGATTTGTTATTGAATTCGATATATAAGTGCTTTGACTCAACTTGCTTGTTATCAAGGAAAATGCACACACAGATTACTAATAATGCTGAAATCTGTATTTCTCAACTGAGATACAGTAAACAGTGCAATCTAGCAACAACTAAAAATTAACAAATTAACAACAGTAACATCTTTACATTACTGAAATAAATTACATTAAATTAACTTTAAAATTAAATTAAATAAATAAATAAATAGATAAATAAAACAAATAACAATTTTAATATTTGTACATGTTGTCCCAAAACATTTTAGAAGGGGTGTAACACATACTTAGTTTATTTCTTTTGGTATCTCTTGTCCAATGTGCCCATCATTTTCTCAAATCCATCTTTGCTAAAAGTGCGTTCACACCTGAGGTGACTTGGGCGAATATATCTGGCTATCCGCGTGTAGTTGGACGCTTGAACATTTCGAGTTTACGCCAGTTTCACACTGCACACGTCAGCAGGGTGTAAGCAGCATATATTTTTTTCGGCGCCCATGTTAACGGACGAGAGCACACAGGAGCAGCGCAGAAGCACGTAGCAGGTGCAGAGAAACGACATAAATCAAAGCACATGGCACACAGTATTCAGAGAAGAATGCGGGAAAATACGACAGAAAGATGCTTGTCTAAAGCCTCCTGCAGTACAAGCTGCCAGTATGAAAGCAAAATTGGCGCTCGCTGATCCTGCTCTGCATACGCGCCGCTTCCACGCAGCTAATGCGTGCAGTAAATCCGGCACTTAATTCGCATGAATCGCGCTGCAGGAGGTCTAATTGCGTCTTTGCATTGACTTAACATATAAATCATTCGCGCTCAACGCTTAATTCGCGTTTGGTGTGAACGCAAGAATGAATGTCTTGTTATGTCCACGAATGCATTTGTTTATTTAATATAATCGCAACATTTGCTGTAATGTAATCGCATAGGCTGACATCGCGATTGCGATATGATTAATCGTGCAGCACTAATTTCGATATAGAAAATAAATACAAATAAAGTGCCAGATCACGTAAACTGTTAAGACTGGATATTGTAATATCAGTATCAGGTAAGATTACTCACGTTCATTTTTGCACTCGGTTACATGTTTTAATTAGCATTAGTCCCGTCCGGGCTTAACACTGTAATTTATGTTTACAGTTGAGATGTTAGGTAATGCTTACTACCTACATTGTTTACGCTCTCTCATTTTAGAGTGTGGGTTTGTTTTAGAGTTCAAGTTTGTTTTAGATTGTGGGTTTGTTCTTTTAAATTAACACAAAATGTATTTTAGTCCATATACTGAACGTCTGTTTTGCTTTGGTATAAAAAGTATCCTCCTTTTCATTAATTAAATTGTTCAGTCTTCAGGGGTTGCAAGATAAACACCAGACAGACAGACAGATAGATAGACAGATAGAAATCTGTGAGTTTGAATTTCAAATTATTTCCTGACAAAACTTAGCATCTCGATTTGATCTTTCAGACAGTTACTAATGAGTTTACTTCTTTCAGCTGAAAGAAAGACCACTTCTTAAAGACCAAAATGAATGGAAGAGACTTGTGTAAACCCTAGACACCGCGTCTGGAGAAAGCAAGTTATGAAGAAGACCCCAATCAAGCAATCTGGGTGGCTTTAAGTCACACAAACGAGACATAACCACCTAAACAAGGCTCAGCCCTCGGTCTCCTCACAGGATCGGAGTAATTTTGACTTCTCCGAGCATTCAGAATAAGAAAGTGCCTTAATTTTTCATCCGTCTGATTTAGGTAGGCTCTGTTACCATGGTGATCAACGTTCGCGACGCCCCACCCTGTAGTTCTGGCTCCACTGCCCTATAATTCAGAGCGTTGCAAAGCCAGTTCTTTCATGTTTAGCAACTCAACCCTCTCTGATTACAGACAACAACACAAAAAAGACCGTTCGCGGTAGTCAATATTTAACCTCCCCTCTATTTTTAAAGTTTTATTTGTTTGAACATCTTTACAAAGTATTTATACCAAAGAAGCATTACCGTAAAGCAGTATCGCACTAGGATTTAGGTGTCTGAAACCTTAAGCATAGTCGAATCTCCCGGAGACTCTTTCTCAAACCATCAACAGCACCTACAGCAGCTGGTCTGCAGCAGCATGTGATGACACTAATGAGGGTGCTGTGTTAATGCGCTAGGCATGAAAATGCAGAACGCTGAACAAAAGCCACAAAACTCAAGATAGGAATAAGCAAAAAGGTGTCAAGTTTGTTGACAGTGTGACGACGATTGTATTTATTCTGGTTAGGTGTGAAGCCAACTTTAAAACCTGTATTACTTCTATGATGTGATGCACTTTTATTAAAATTCAACCCAACTGTTATTTTCGATAAATAGCCAATACTCAAGAAAAAAAATCAATTAAAAACTCAATTGTTTTAATGGCGCATTTAAATATTGAGGTCTCATTAGAATGTACAGTATTAAAAATAAGAGCTGCATTTACATTTAACAACGTTATTTAATTATCAGTGTTTATTGTCATTGTCAAAATAAAACAATGCAATATAATGTAACGTTGCTGTAGAACATACTTGTGTAACGGCTTACCATAAACTTTCAATTAAACCTCCGTTTAATCAGCCTGGAAAATGGCCATCCCTAGTTTAAAAGAAAGACTGATTGCATGACGTTTCAGATTTGAAACACTGGAAATACTAAAGTGATTCTTTACATTTTTCGAAATACAGTCAGGGCTACTTTGCATCAGAGATCGTTTTGAAAAAGTCGAGAAAGCAGAGATTTTCAATCACAAAGGCTTTGCGACTTTAAAAGTGGCAACAGAAGTCAAGAGAAGAAGCTTCAAGGTTACCCTTATGCTAGCACCGCCTCTGAACGGCTGAAAGATTTAAAGGTTAAACGAAGCGAGCGAAAAAGAAAGACAGCGAGCAAGCCAATGCGAGAGAGAGAGAGGCCTAATGGAATTACAACAGCCTTGTGACAGCGGTGCAGACGGGTCACATGGCGAATTAAATGGCTCTCTGACCCATGCCAGAACTGAGCCTTGACCCCTACTCGACCCGTGGCACCCACAACATTGCCATGTCACTCACGCCACATCTCAGCGATCCACACGCTCATTCACAAGGACAATAAAGCAATGTGGCCCACGGCAACTGCTTTCTGATCAACGGAAACGCATCGGTCATCTAAATGCCAGCAGAACGGTTTGTTCGAATTTTGGGTTCATATGGTGCCACGCGAGTGAAGCATTAGTGTGTTCGCTCATGCCTGCAAACAATTCCACAATGCGATGCACTTCCAATTTCACAAGGTACAGGAAAAGTCCCGGGTAAAAATGACTAGTCAGCTGAAGTGTTGTACTTACTGTCTGCCTGAGAGGAGAATTGCACGCAGCTCAGCAGTAGCAGAAGAGGAAGCCCAATGGGCAGGAGGGGCACGGATGTGCAAATATTAGGCACCATGTTCCAGGTTGGCACTGCTCCCTCTCGGTCCCCGCTCTGCTCTCGCAGCTCTCACGCAATCATAGACTAATACCTGAGAAACACAGAAACAAAAACGTGTTAGCATTTCATTCAAGGCAGGACAACCAGGCATGTACACTTTTGAGGGCCGGCGTGATGAATTGAGCGGTCTGTCTAGGGGCAACAGGGTTAATGAGGTAAGCAAATGCTCTTTTATCAAAGTACACTAAACCCATAATCTGCTGCCGGATAGCTAAATATCAAAAGGACAAGAGAGAACTGGGAATTCCCAATAACCGGCCGCCACTAAAGGTGCCTATTAAGCTTGTAAAGTGGCTCTGTACAGATGGCTCCGGATCTCCTGAATTGTGGAGGTAATACAGTATAGCCACGCACACACACACACACGCACAGCTCCCCAAGGATGAATGCTACTTTAAATCAGCGCTCACAATATCCGAGGTCTATAAAACTGCCAGAATATACTGGAAGTTATGTTGAAACTGCAGCTTGTTGAGCTAAGCTGCTCAAATTGAAAGTAATTAACTTCTTTTTAGAGGTTACTATGGTGGCCACGTAGTGCACAATAAAATGAAATCACCACACAATACATAGGACTAATTTCTTTATGTTGGGATTTGTTTGTGTTGTTTTGTGCCATTTTCGTTTTGTTACTGACAAAAAGCTGCATTGATGGACAATGTGCTATGTGTCAAATTAAACAGTATGTGTGGTAAATGTCAAATTAAATGTTTGAAGTAGATTTTAAAGAACTAATTAATACTTCAAGCTGCAGTCTGTAACTTTTTTGTGCTCAAAATTGACAAAACGTACACAATTTTCCAAACCATTGTTTTTGGCTTCGTCCTGAATCACTATACGGTACACCTATAATACTGTAAGTGTTTATATTCAGGCTATTTAGACTGGTTCAGGTAGGTATCGTTGCAAATCGTCATAGACATAAACAGAGATAAGCAATTCCGGCTACAATATTTTTCTGCAATACGCACACAGTGCTGTTCATTAACTGCTAGAGTGCCAACACTTACGGACTGCAGCTTTAAATAACTACTTTTTTTTTTTAAATCATGCTTTAAAAGTACAGTAGTACACTCATTTTGATACGCTGATTAAAATACTTATAGAGTACATAATTTGAACTGTAGTGTGTTATTTAAGATTGCATCTAAAGTTAATACATTTTCAATGTGCTAAATGGAAACTTCATTACTAAGGTGTTATACCAAAAAATATTTAAATACAGGTTTAAATAGAAATTGCATTAAAATACTTTTTGCTTAGCATAAATGCCCTTTACCATATAAGACAACAGAGGGAATTATTCAATTACATAAGATATATTCAAGTGGGACTATAGAGTTCAACTAGGGTCATTGAATTTATTACTAATTTAAACTATAATTCATTTTGATTTAACTGCAATTAACTTGCAATTAAGTGTCCGAAAACATTACGTCAGCCACTTTGACATCAATGCATTCACGTCTGATCGTATCTGTTTAATGACGGCTGAAACGAGCAAGAATTTGAAAAGAATAAAAACAATGGCTCTCACAAGGTGAGAAATACTCAATTCACCTGAGGTGGTGTTGACTAGCCAATTATTAACAACCTGATTTGGGATGCATGTTGGATGCGTGCTGATATGCCTGGCTGCCGTGTTTGTGAGAGAGTGCCAAAAGAAACGATGAACAAACAGATCCTAAAAGGGAGGTGGTTTAAAGAGTGCTTATTTTTTCATCCAAAAGGCTTTTTGTTAATCTTTCTTGACAAGAGGGTTTGTGTTCTAATATAACAAGAGACAACGTGCATGTTGAGTCATAGCTCAGTTATACCAAAACACCTAGAGGGGTTTCAGCACCGCAGCAATCATTCTAGTAATAAGCCTTCACTACCTTTGGAGGCATCTCAAAAAAGAGCAGTTGATTAGGTCACCAATAGAGAGAGAGAGAAAATCGAGACGAGCATTGCGCTTCGAGCATGACCTACATTTGGAAAACACTGGTAGGATTAGTCAACTGATCTACTTTTTTTTTTTTTTTTTATACATTCCTCAAAGTCGAAAACCAATAATTTAAAACCTGCCTGCCAATCACCTAGCTCTTACACCACGCCTGACCTGTTTGTTCGGGCCAGGGTTATGGAGAGAACAAGTAAATAAACCGATAACAGCACAATGGCAGAGCGAACATATACATCATGTGAGATTTACCCAAGGAGCAGTGATATTGCGCAATAAACCCAGATCAAACAACCATCAATCTCATAACACTGTTGAAAAGTAGGCTATATTAGTGTCCATTACTCAAATTTATTGTGCTTTTAGCATGAATCAAGTGGATTATTCAGGATTATGATCTGAATAAGGATCATGATTAAACAAATGGCACTTGCGGTTATTCGTGTGCATCTTATATCACGTGAGATCATACAAATGATGACATTTATGTTCAATTGCTTATACTTACAGACAGCATTATCAAAAATGTGAACTAAGCAGAAATAGCCAAAAAATGCAAAGATGCTTGAGAATATTTCACCACAGAAGCCAAATAATAATGATATATATTGTATTGTATTAAATTATATTAATTTACATTACTGAGAATTTGAAGGGGTATCTGCTTAACGGTTCTATTCTATATATATATATGTAGTATAGAACCGTTAAGCAGATTCCCCTTCA
>JAUMHG010000034.1:6359297-6372664 GCA_032359395.1 Enteromius anoplus
TTTGTAATGTGTGTGTTTCTGGTTCTCGTCTGTTTGGGGGTGGGAGGAGCAGACGCGGGTTCCCTGTCCCGTCATTTGAGCGTAGCACTGAAAACATTATATTTTACACAGTTTATTCTTTCTTTTTTTTTTTTTTTTCTGAATCTGCGGGTTCGTATGCGTACCGAACCGAAAGCCTCGTACCGAACGGTTCAATACGATACAACGTATCGTTACACCCCTTACATATATATATATAAAAATATATATATTAATAATGGAACCATTAAACACATACACCAATTCAAATTATCATTAAATGTAAAGCAAAGACACTAAAAATCATAAAAATATATAGAAAATCACCCTGTCCAAAGAGCACGATTTATTCATTTAAAATCTGCATATCATGCATTCTTAATTTTTTATATTATTTGCAAATTAAATTACAATTTTTTTTTTTCTTTGATGGCAAAGCTGAATTTTCAGAAGCCATGACTCTTCAGTGTCACATTGTTCCTTTTTAATATGATTTGTGCTCAAGAAAGCTTTATATAATCAGTGTTGTTTTGTAATTTAATGCATCTTTGCCGAAGAGGTGCGGTGGTGTTTTTTTTTTTTCAGTCTTTCACTGACCTTTAAGTGGTAGATAATACAAACTCAGACATTGTCCTACAGAACAATCCTAGAAATGTGACATGCTAATATGTCATTGTAACTAAGCAAAGGTTCATTACTCCTGCCTCTGCAGAGAGTCTCATCAGTGTGAATGACCCAGGACTCTCGTCTTGGGTCCACTGTGTTTCTACCATCAAGGATAAACACTTCTCTCCTTGTCACTCTTTAGGCACATCTCCTTCCAAGCGCTCCGACGCCAATGATTGCTTTTCCCTTAATGGCCCATCCAGAGATAAAGACAACAGGAGATCTATGGCAAGGCCTTGTGTAGACAACCTTATTGACGTCTTTAGGGAAGATAAAGTCCTTACAACAAGACCTGTGTTGAAAAAAATTGTCTGACACCATGAACAGCACGGGCCTGGTTTAGCCTGGTCTGTGATTTCGACTACAGCGCTGATGTTCAAGTATAATCCTTTATACTTTGACAAGTTTACAAAACACATGACCCAAGAGAAAGTCTTAGATAACTTCGAGAGCAAACCGGAGACGGTAAATCTGTTGAAATCAAATAAAAGTGGAAGGTAAGCAAATTACTTGGTGCTACACTTCATGTGGGAGACGGTTTCTCTTGACATAAAAGTCTGCACTGCAAAACAGCAACAACAGCATGCTCGAGTTCAGTTTATAATGGCCTTTTGTGCTCAAAGACTTTGTGATGAACGATTATTTTTATTGATAAACCTCTAGCAAATGTAAATGAGCAAGTCCAAAACAATCCAAAACAAATTAGCATTTTTGGAGGAAAATGTTTGGAAGCCATTTTGTAAAATTATAAACGTTACTAGTTTCAATTTCAGAATGTTTAGACAAACAGCACAAAATACTTTATATTTAATACACATATTTTTGTTTTCATTAAGTATTACATTAAGCCCTCAAGTACAGTGTGATGAAATGTACAGTAATATGACTCACATGAAAAAATGTATAGGGTTAGAGTACTGACACGCCAACAGTACACGTGAGACGTCAATAGAAAAGCCGTCTTTAAGGTCTCTTTCTGTGAGTGGCTGACCAAACATTCCCTCAGTCCTTTCCGTCACAATGTGAGCCTGCAATCACATTTGACTCTGAGATAGACGACATCAGATGTGGTGACAGCTCAGTCATTTATTTAGTATAAATGCCAATAAAAATGAGCAAAGGCTCTCTGAATAAGTCATAACCTGGAAGATTTACTGTCATATTTTGAAGATTACCAAAAGGCTTCTCATTCCTTCCTGCAGCCACAAATCAATCGCAGAGTAATTCAACAGAAATGAGATGTAGTACACACACAGTGAAAAACACACTTCAGGAAACGCTTGATGTGGAATTTGCTGTGGAGATATTATAAATGTCACGGCATGAAGCAAAGGTGCAAATGTATTGAGCAGAAAGGTTTGTGGGGACATTTTTTTTTTTTATAATAATTTATCTAATGACAGTGCCAAATATGACCCAATATGCATGACCTAGTCCTACTTGAATAGACTTGACCGTAGATATTTACTAAAAAACTGCTGTAAGTAAAAGCTACGTGAAATTGGATTATGGGTAATTAACACAAAAGTATACCAAGAGATAAAGAGTCAACTACACACTTTATGTACAATTGTTTAGCTTTTACTGACAACTAGAAAGAATCTCAGCTGATTATAAACCTGAAGTTGAACACAAAACGAGCTCTATCAAAGTCGACAGCAGTACGTATACGACACAGAAACAAAATGCCTCTGAATCCCCCACAGCCTGCTACGTTTACCCTCAGCATCGGCACCGGTGCTCAATCCACACACAAACAAACAGAAGGCATGTCAACAAAGAGCGATGACACCTGAATCAATACTGCCAGAGACTGAATAAGCACATCTTCATTAGAACAAAATGCCTCTTAAATATGGAATCTGACATTAGCTTTCTAGTCAAAGAGGTGAATACTAGTGTTGGGCCTGTAATATCGCAGATACACAATATTATTGTGCTAATTTATTCCATTTTACAGCCAGAGAGTGAACCAATTTAAGGGTAGGGCTAAAAAAACAAAAAAAATAATATTAGTCTAATCTATTAACTAAGTAAATAAAATACTTTTAATAAGAATGAATTAGTATTTAATATCATCATTTAATAGAAACATTGTACGTTACTAATTGTAATACTTGTATATTCTCAGTTATCCAAACAGCAACTACAGAAAATGTGCAAAGAACATTCAGCTTATTTTCTATGATGATGAGAGAATGTCAGAATTCAGTAAGCAAGCTCACATGCAACAATAAACTACAATTAACAATACAACAATAAACACTAGTGCTTCAGCAATGACTTATCTGAATGCCTTTGATTGCAAATGCATTCATAAACAACTGACAACTGTAGCAAAAATGCAGGAATAGAAATATGATGGAACAAACAAGCCACAGGTGATATCTCAGACTATTATTGATACACAACATTACCGTCTATTGGCACAAACCTAGTGACTACTAAAACAGTTTTGTCAAAAACATACCTGGACAGAGTTTAACCCTACCGTAAGTCAACTGAAAGTAGAAAAATAAATAAATACAACATTTAAATAATGCTTTTTTTTTAGGACCATTAAATATATTTAATAATGTTTCTTGTCGTGGCATTCTTTTTTTCTGAATGTGACTCACCCAAATGTATGTCACTGGCCAAAAGCTGCCTGGTCACTAAATGACATTCTTTGGGCAAAACATATTGAATAATTGTTGGAGATTAAGTCAGTGCTTTAAGCAGGAACATTTCCAAGAGAAAGAGATATTTCACTTATGAAAAATCATCAACAACACGTCCTCCATCACTGTTGAAGACATAGCATGGGAGCCAGAGCTGCAAAGTCGAACAGCTATCTGAAAACTAAAACCTAATCAATCTTCAGACAAGTGACTCTAAAGAGAGTAGCAGAGAATGGCATAAAACCTGATGTTAGCAACTACAAATGCAGGTGGCTTTCTTCAAGTCTCCAGTCCAGCCCTGAACACAATCCTTTCTAGAAACTCAGGTGGGGCGAGAATTTAGTTCACAAGACTGGTCTTCTGGTCATGGTTTGCGAAAAAAACGTTCTCCTTGACTGGAAGCGATGCAAGACCCATTGTTTTCTTAGGGTGTAAGTCTTTCACCGTGTTAAGACAAAGACAGGATTAACCGTAGGAGGCCTGTTAGCATACACTGCACCAGTTTTTAGTAGGGGAACATTCTAAAGGATGACAACGGGAGGATCGTCATGGGAAAACAGGTTAACCTGGGAGTCCTCTAATTACGCAGTAAGGCAAATTAGATTTCACAGGTACAACTCATCCATTTACACAGCTGGATATGAAGATCAGGCAGTGGAGGAACACCATATCAGATTTTAGGTTGACTCAAGGACTCGCAAACAAGCAAATCTCATAATCAAACCGCCATTCGTTCCGCAAACCGCACCGAACTTCTGCTTCCTGCTGAGCAAGTCCTACAGGTGTGGGCAAGAGCTGGACGCATCTCGCTGTGAAGCCTGCTGCCTTTCTCTCTTTTAGTCTCTCTACTCAACAGCAGACAGTTGTGGCAGATGGAGCCTTATCCCCATTGGTCTCGTGAGGCTCCAGATTTAAAATGTAAAAGAGCAAGCAGCGTTTGGGAGGTGGAAGAGGCGATGTCACAGGGCAGCAGACGTCAGGGACGGCTGCCATGAGAGCACAAGGCTAATTCAAGCACTAACACACTTCCCGTCCAAGACAAACCAACAAACCGCAGACCGGCGAGGTGGCAAGTGGCTGCTTCTTGAACACGCCTGTTACTAGGGGACAGAATTTAAATGAGGCCTAGCTTCCAAGAAGTTGGCAGATCAGACTCGATATGGGTTATTAGCAGCCTTTCTGAAGAGAAACCAACATGGAGGCAAGCTGGGCTTCTCCATTAGCATTCAGGGGTGAATCATACAAACCTGTAGTGTTGCTTCCCGCTGGTGAGAGCGACAGGTAAGGGACGTGTTCTGTTCCCTTATTTCATGCAGATGAAGTCATTAGTTTCTTTCGCTCCAACCTGGCGATGGTTGTAACTAACAGGGCAGTGCACAGCGAAGCTGAGAGGAAGAAGAGAGGGATTAGCCTGATAGTTGCTTTTCACTGAAACTCTCCACAGCATAAAGGGTTTCTCTGACAGCTTGTGACTCACTTTGACCGCGACAGGCAAATTACCCAGGGTTTCACTTGAAAGGAACGAGATCAAAAGAGCCACCATGGCCTCCTTCTCCAAAGCAGAGTCAATGTGCTTTTCTGCAAAATGGGTTTATACTGCACACCGTTTCCCTCCCCATCAGTGCTAAATAAGAATTGAAGAACCGCTTTGAGACAAAAAGAGGAAACCTCACTTAAATTATAATAGCAGCTAAAAAAAAGCAACCTCCCAATTGAATTTGAGCTTTTTTTGTACTTCAAACAAATGTGACTGAAAAAGATGTGATTGAGGAACAACAGTACAGAACATTATCAATCAATATACCTCTAAAATACGCACCTGATTGACAAAAAAAAGCCATCAAACCACAAACACACCAGTGAAAATCCATTTGGGATTGGCTACAATTGTTTTTGAGCGCAGTGGCTCTTCTCCTCAAGTTAAAAAAAAAAATACTTAAAAAAAAAAAATATGGCTTAGACTCTCAACATGGTGCAATCTGGCAACTATCCAGCAGAGTTTAGCTCCAATCCTAATTAAACACACCTAAATCAGCTAATCGGTGTACTAAAGCATATTAGAAGATTCCAGGCAAGAGTTCTTGGGCGATTTGGACGAAACATCAGCAGGGTATTGGCCCTCCGTGACCAGGTTTGGACACCCCTGGTCTTGCTATTTTTGAAAATAAAAATGTGATAAATACTTCCACTCAGGGTCATGCAAACCCAGATAGTCCAAAGTAATTAGATAGATTTTAAAAAAAAAATACCGTTTTAATCAGTAAGTACCTCAAAGTTAGATTCTGCTAAATATTTCCCCTTAAAGACCTCAGTGTTGTCTGTAAAGAGGTGACCATCTGTTTAGTTGACAGTCAACATCTGACAGCATCCTCCCTATTTTCAGTTGAAAATGCTGTGAATCTTGAGAGTAAAGACTATTTCACATCTCAGCCAGTACCTGGCAAAAATAGAAATCCTTCCATCTGCTTGGCCCGAGACATGTCGGCAGTGTAATGTGCCGCATGAAATGGACTGTCCGGAACCTGACATAAAATCCATCTTGTTTAGGTCATCCATCTACCGCTTCGCTATCTATCTCCCACCTCTTCCACACTGTCTAGACCTTCTTTTCCCACTCGGTGCTCTTCGATTTTCACCCTTCAGCACTCATTGCTACATACAGCCACCCCCTCCCGCTGTGGCTGCAGGGTGGATGTACCTGCAGTAAAAACAGTTCTCAGACTATCAATTACCTCTTCAACAAACACGCAACGCTGGCCCCCGTCTCAAACAGGTTCTGCAACTCTGCCAACAGAACAACACGCACAGACTCATGTTGAAGCAAACAGTTCATGAGAAACACCCCCATTTACTTCTGAACACCAGGTTGTCTCTGTGTACATATATTGCATGTAAAAAAAAAAAGTCAAGGTAGGACACTCCACAACGTATAACATAAATGAACAAGAACACAGACATGTGAGCTATAGCGAATAAATGAGTCATCGGTTGTTCAATAGACCTAACATGGGAGTTGCGCAATAGGGACCAAGAAAGTAAAAATGACAGAGATGTCTTTGTGTCACACTGGGATTATAGTTCTCAGAGACGGGGATTTGTCCACGTCCCAGCTATGGTGTTCACATGGTTTAGTGTCAAAATGTCAATGCTTATTAGGATCTGATTATCTAGTTGTCTTTGAGGATGACAAATGTCATTAAATGACAGAATCTCACCCATCGACATAAAGGACATCTTATCTAATCATCACTCAGTTGGGTCAACAGACTATGCCATCGCCGGTGGCCGATAGCAACCAGCTCGCGAAAAACACACTTAATCTTTGGTGGCAAATCTATGCCATTATTAAGCGAGAGCACCACTGATGCTGGCTAACGCGGTAAATGATTTCCGCAAAAGGAAAACAGATGTACATGCGAAGAAACGGGGCCCCGAGCTCATATCAAACCCTTGCGCAACCTTGATGTGTCATCCGCGCGCAAGTCAAGCACTTGTACACGATCACTCCTGCGCTCAATCCTCTCTCACAAACACTGTTTTGTCAGTCGTGGGGCGGGGCTTGGTGTTTTAGTTACAACTAAACACCCCAGCCCCCCCTCGCCGGGTAAACCGACGACGATATCATCGTCCATCGCGATGTTTCACATTAGACATCGTACGATGCCAAAACGGTCGACATCACCCAACCCTACTCGGTTCAAAACGGAAAAAAGAACTTTAAAAAAAGAAACACAAATGCAGAAGTCAAATGTAAACATGACACCGAAAGATGTCAAACTATAAAATACAACTAATACAACGCTACAAGTCAAAGATACGGCACTCATTTCTTTTTTAACCTATTTATTTGAGGTTTAAAAAAAATGTCCTAACAGTAAAATAAAGAACAATACGTTCAATAAATATTTTCCTATATCCATCATTGAAATACTATAAAAACAGTCAGCAAGTGCAAAACAATGTCAAAGTTTAAGATGACCTCTAAAGTCCTGATATATCGCTAAAGCACTTTTTTAAACACATGATTCCGCTTTCATTGCCAAGTCTAGCTGCCCAGCTCTTCAGATTTAGATGTTTGCTTTCTTTTCATATTATAGTTGTGTTCCTCACAATCCCCAACAGCTTGGCAGGAAAACTAGCTAAAGCACTTTTATTTACTAGGGCAGGGGCATCTCTATTAGCCGGAAGATTTACATGGAAACAAACTAAGGATTAGCAATCCCATTAGCAAGCCGAGTCCGTCCACTGGTTTTTGAGTGTGGGATGTTTTAGCTAAGATAAGATTCATGGAGGGCACTGAGCTGAAAACACAACAATACTGTTCATCATGAATTGCATTGTGGGAGAATCCCGTTATTAATCCTCTCCAGTACATTCATTCAATGCACGCCATCTGTAGGGTATGGCACCTTTACACAAAACGCTCTCCTAAATAATGAAACAATTCACGTTACTAGAGGCGTACAGTGATTGTTAAGGTAAATGTTGTGAGGTTTTTTTTTTTGTTGCTGTCTGATGTCGTTGCCTCGAGATATAATTCAAACCTAGAGATACCGAAAACAAAGACATCACGCTAACTAAATGAATTCATTCTCATTCGCATAAATCCAAAACAAGTCATCACATTCTGGGGATCTTGCTGTGCAAGGCATTCTGGGGATGGGAGGAAGATGACTAAAGCAGGGGAAAGAGCCACTCATCATGAAAACTAATGCTGTTGATACCTAATGACATTGCTGTTGCACGGCGGGGTTGGGGGTGAATTCAATTGTCTAGCAAAGAAATGAAATGTTTTCTCGTTCGCAAACAGGGCGTCGTATACCCTAAAGGTAATATAAAGCAAATGAACAAACAGCTCTGACAGGTATTATCCTCACACTATTATTGGTTGTGGCTCCCGAGGTGTGTGCGCGTTTTGGTCAGTATTGTCTACACCTGTAATAATGGTGTTGGGTTTGAAAAAGCTTCGCAAAATTTTGTTCCACAAACCTCATAAAGGTTTTGCTTTGTACAAAGACAAAACGCCTGGCATCTCTATATGACAGCTGCTTTATATATCAGAGAACATATTAAAACTACCAAAAAAGTGTTAGTAAGGAACATGAAAACCTATGTATTTACCCACAATCTCTTTCTGACGCAACACTTGCCTCTGCCGTGACGCAATATTCCAGTGGTCCACTCAAACCACTTTTTTAAAGTCTCTAGTCATGCTAGAGACCTGGGCATATCACAGACGGATTACTCACTAACCGTTATTATAAACATTAAACATCCACCAAATGGAGGTGTTTCAATCAGCACGTCCACAACAAGATGATTTAGGAGCTAAATGAGTTCCTGTGTACGCAGGGTAATGTCCTCTTTAATAAAGAGGATTTGTGCCGTTATTTCAGATCCATCTCTCATAATATTAAATGTGTCATAAAATTTAATTTGTACCCTTAATAGCGGATTTGACTTTTGCTGTTTAGATGAATATTAACAGGCGTAAAATACAGATTTTTGAGTGGTGAGCACTTGGAGTTAGAGACGCATGTTTGTGAATGCGTCAATTTCAAAGAGAAATTATTTGAACAATAGAGGTAATCACACTCTATTCAATGAAGTGCCGATGACAAAAAAGAGGAGCTTTACTCGAAACAACAGACACCATCTTTAAACAAAGCATTCTTTAAAAAGATCAATCCCAACTTGTATTGCTCTTTATTTAAGAGTATCTGGCTTATCAGTAAACTATGAGGTCAGTGTTACTACAGCTGTGAGGTTCCAAATGCATCATTCAAACCCTGTCTGAGTACATCACTGGAGCAAAGCTGCACCATCTCACGGTGGCTGCCAGGGACAGTAACCAATAATGTATGACAGGACTCAATAATAAGGATGGCCTGCTGGCCCGAGGCCAGTGAGAGGGCGTTTTGGGCCAGTTGATGGAATACACACTTAGCTCTATTGGATGATAATAATAAAAGTATTTATGAATAGTTTTTATTTATATATTACAGCTGTGTATTTTCTAGCGGTTGAAAGAAATGTTAAAATGATAATTTAATAAATAAGAAATAAATATTTTTTAGTTTAAGAAACATTTACAAGTAAGATCTAAACTACTGGCTCGACCAGGCTTACAGAAATGATCCTTATTGCCGGACCCTGTTTAGAGACAAAGACACTCACATTGCCTAAGTACCCGGAGGTTCCCTCCATATCCCAGATATTTACTGAATGACTATGACGATACCGCCATGACCCAATAGACTTTCTCTCAATAGACAAACCATGAAAGAAAAAGTGGAACGCTGAATAAAAGAAAAAGTACATTTTAATGACATGAGACGTGGATTACAAATGAGAAGGAAGGAATTTCTTTCAATCTATACTAGATATCACACAGCACATGTGTTTATATAAACCAGCTAAATGAGAAGGAACATCTATTGCATTGACATTTCAATGTCACTCAACTGGGAAAACCGGTTTACAATATTTGTTTTTAAGGTTACAGTCATAGCAAGTATAAACACATTTAATAATACAAAATCACTTTTCGAATCAGACATCATTTACACTTATTCAACTACACTTTAATCATAAAAATGTATGTTTAAGTAGCACTACAGGATTTTTTAAATAATCTAACAAGAGCAGCGATGAATTTATTCCAAATATAACAACAACACTGATGTTGAAAAGTGTCACCACAAGAGCATTATTTGTTGTGTTGTTTGCTGAGGCCTTCTCTCTTTGGTGTGATCCCACACTTTACTGAGAAGAGCAGCTGGCGACACGACTGTGACAGAGTTGTAAAAGAAGAATTTCAGGTCACCAGCTTGATGTGGGAGGTCAAGAGTGACAGACGACGGGGTTGGCCACTAGAGATAAGACCAAAAACTCCTGTTGGGCTCCTGTTTTCTATTTTTTTTTACACAGATTTGGGCAAGTAGAAGCAAAGATCAGAGTGTTTTAGATTCAGGGAACTTTTCCTTTAAAAAGCTTTTATCAGGCTCTGTTCTCCACCCCCCACCCCGTTTAAGAGTTGCAAGTCTGTGCCGGTGAATGATTAACAAGCGCGAGAGAGAGTAATGGTTCAAATTTTGAACAACTTTGAGAGAGCAACTCTCGGTTCTCTGAGGCGCAGCCCCAGGAGGTCTCAGCTTTTCATGCTAAACAAAGTAAGACAGACGTGCTATCTTTACACTCTGTTCCCTTCCCAACTTTCCACCTTCAGAAAACTAAGAGAGAAAGAAGCCACTGGAAGAACCTTTTTCCTGATAAAGAAGCGCCCAAAGTTGAGCAAGGAACCTATTGTGTAACCCTCACTTTGCTCGTTGTATTGAGCTGCCGCACACAGGTGAAAGAGCCAAACACACATTCGATTCTCAGGGATGTTTTTTTAAAACGGCTTTCGTAAAACATATCTCAAGCAGACACAAGCCAATTTTCATCCTTCTCCAATAACATCTGGAGTTATGAGGGAGACAGCCATTTCAACAACGTTACAACTCACAACAAAGCCAACAATTTTCTTCTGTCACCTTTAATCAACGGTGTAGTCTCTCCTGAGCTGGTGAAAAAAAAAACTAACTAGCCAAGTTGGAAACTATCCAGAAAGTTTAGACAGGATCAAGCAGGGAGATAAAGACAACTAAGACAACTGGGAAAACAGGTTGTTTGGCCTGAGACTTCATGTGGTCTCACAGTGGGGTCTCTCACGTTATATCAGTGGTAGCTAGGGGACACTCAACGGCTCTCTATTCAAAGTGCCCTGAAAAAAACAAAAAACAAAGAAGGGCTCTCACCAGACAGGGGCAATGTGCCAAAGAGGTAGCCAATAGAGCCAAAGTAAAAGTATTGTTTTGGTTTAACAAGTGACAATAAAAGGACAAAAGACAAGAAAAAAGTGCCCTAGAAGGAGCAGGAGAAAACCTCCTCAACAGTGGAACAAAGTTAAGACAAAGATGAGGGATCCCTTACTCACTTTAGGCAAGTACAATACATTTTTAAAAAGTTAAAGAGTTATAGACGAAAAAAAGTGATGTGCTTTTCAATGAATATGTGAAAAAAAGACATGACTTGCGAACGTTGATTTAACTTACCCATCACAATAGAAAAATAAGAAAATATCCAGAGGAAATGTGAGAACAAGTAATCCTTTACTTTAATCCGGAATGTTTCCTTCTTCCCTTGACTGTTATTCCCAAGAGCAATTGGTAAAATATTCAAATCCTTGCATACGTTAACATCCAGGTGGGGAGATCCTTGTTAACGGCTTAAAGTGGAACAGAAGACAGTTTTTTTTCATTGATATTCAATCCAGTAAGTGTATAAGCAACATTAAACGAGTCGTGTCTTTATCCACAGTTTATAAATGTTAACTTGTTTCAGTAGCTTCCCCGGCGGCGCTGTAAAGCTCTTGTTGACTGTGGAGAGAGTTGATTGTAGTCCTTCATGGGGAAGCTTCTTCACGCATTGTGAGCCATGAGTGGGCGTCAGTCTGGGTGGAGCCAGTTTGATGTCAGAACAGGGGCTCTTTGAGTACTTCCCTGATAAATGGACTAAAGGGTTGTTTTACTCACCTGTGTGCAAAGGTTGTAAGTGCTTGCCCGTGTGTTCACTGACTCATCAGGAGCCTTGCCGGGACTTAAATGTTAATGATTTATCATGTTACAATCATGATTTGATACACTGTTATATGCAGAGAATTTGGATATAAGATTCAATGCCTGAACTTTAAATTTTGTATAAACAGCTAAAAAAAAAAAAACAATATACAAAATAAATGACAATCAAAGCAATGCGCTTAAACTTGTTTAAATGTTCTGAAAGTATGAATTAAAAGAAAATGGTGAAAGGAGCTAATTAATGAACAAAAGAAAGAGTGAAACAAAGTAAGATAGAAAGTGGAAAAGCAAGCAAGAAAGAAATGAGCAAACAAACAAAAAACCCTAAAGAAACATTCAAATAGAGAAAGAAGAACTGGAGGAACAGGCAAAGGAAGGAAGGAACAAGTCAAATGAAGAAAGGGCAAAATATAGAATAAAAGCGGAAAAAAGAGCAAAAGAATGAACAAAAGAAAGGGTGAAGAAAAGAACATATGAACAACCAAAAGAGCAAAAAGCACAACATACACAAAACTCAGAATGAAAGCACAATAAGTGAATGACTAAATTAATGGAAGAAAGAGTGAAAGACAGTAAAAGAAATCAAATAAAACAGATACACAAACAAACAAAATGCTACCAAAAAAAGGTTGTTTACACTTAATTCTAATGTGCGTAAGGTTATAGTATCAAATCTGTCAGTTTCCAGGACAGAAATGGTTTGCTAGAAAGGCTAAGCAGTGATTCCCACACAGAATTCCTTTTAATATTCTAATCTGACACAGCAATGCTTATTAGATTACAGCAAACCTCAGTGGAACGTTTCCCTGCACGGCTAATGGAACACTAAAAAGCCATATACAAATGATGGAACAGATCAGAAACACCCTATGCATTCTATCCAATTTACCACATGATGTTTACAAATGACACATCCTCATAGTGACTACGGTATAATATCCTAACTCTGTCACAGTCTATTTTTATTGAAGATACTCATTTTTGTTTCACGGGTTATATTTAGACGCATTATATTCCATCTGTGCGAGCAGACTAAATATTGACATGATATAATCCATAATATTTTCACTGATTCAAAATGACTGTATCTAGCACCTCTGAGTAGTTTGAAGAAACAGTTCACCTTTTATTAGAATTCATATTTATAGTCATTCCAAACCTGGAAGACTTGCTTTCTTCTGGTAAACACAAAGGAAGATATTTTGAAGACCTTATAAATGACGGGAAATTGTATTCACTGAAAAAAGTGCACAAGGCATGTCATTACTCCAAAGAAGTTTTAATACTTGATCTAAAGCAAATCATTTAATTTTCCGTCTAGCCACTAGTGTTATGTAAAAAGTTTGGTTGATTTAAATTAAAAGTAAGTCTTGTTAGTGTAAAGTAAATACATTTCTTTCAA
>JAUMHG010000034.1:6385184-6407985 GCA_032359395.1 Enteromius anoplus
AATAGTATATAGTCATTCTAGATTTGTTTGTTGATCTTAGTTGTGCATTTACATTGATTAAAACAATAAAACAAGAAAACCACAGAGCAGCTGAAGAAACGTACAGCAGATCACCATATTAGCACAGCTCTGAGCTTGTTCTGTCAGTTTGAAGAAAATCAAAGATCAAGACTTCGAATGTAGCACTTTAAAGAGCCGCTCTGCTAAATTCTGGTGCCATGAAAAAGGTGAAAGAACAATCTTAAAGACTTCTTCACCATCAAGCAGGTAATATTACACTGTGTAGCACAGTCAGAAATGTCATCTTCTTTTAATCACACAATAATGTATGCACTCACCCCTGAGCATGGGCGTAAATTTAATTTAACAGTAGGGGGGGCAATAAAATTTATTTTTGAAGGGGGTCACAAATAATACAGTCAAATTGTACTTATAAAGATACGTCAAAAGTGTGGAAAACTTTGCTTCTATTATAATTGTAGCACGGAGACGGCGTCGTTATTTTCAAAGTTTTTCTCTGGTTCAATGAAAACGCAGATTTTTTTTCTTAAAAACAATTTATTGCAATATTGTCATTTAGCTTATCCACCGCATGCGCACTGCACAAAACAGAATTGTCACCGGTATGTGGGTGACTGTGTGTGACACAGGACCTGAATGTCAAGGATGGGTGGCCGTTAATGTTAACATTATGCCAAGTCGCCACAAATAAAACAATTCATGGGTAACGGCTTTGGCGTGTTAGTTGCAGTGCACTATGCAACAAGCTATCGTAAACAAGCTAATGTTAACTAGATAAGTTACGTTTTAATCGCTAACAATAACTCATTTATTAACGAATCAGCATCAACTACATTAAAAAGAATCGCTTTATTTTAAAGTGAATAAAATTCCGTTTTGTATGCAATATTGTTAAATTGTTACTAGAACCATTGTGAAATAGCAAATAGACAACGCACACTGTTGTTGTGCAAAAGGAAATCAACTTCAAGTCATTTTCCCATCTCTGTTGCTCTTGCATGTACACGCTCAGACACACACAAATGAGAGAGCTGCCAAATGAGTGAGTAATCCATCATGGCTGCCATTTACTAGCCCTTCTTTTTAACAAAGCCTTGACGGATGGGAGGAGATAAGGGTCTGTGTGTGTTAGTGGAACTGTGAGCACAGTTCTTTCAGGCAGACACACACACCTGCACAAGTAGCAGTGGAAGCTGTGAAAGTCACGTTCACTCATCAGTCTTCTGATGCCCTGTGAACGGTGGGGGGTGTGAACTCATGCATAACCTATTCACATCCCCCCCAAGGTCTCCCTCTCAAAGCAGTGCAAACACAAAGACAGACAGTGTGTGTGTGTGTGTGAGAGAGAGAGAGACACACAGAGTATGTGAGCTGACCACTGCTCAACTCAACTGAGCACTGAATAACCAGTGCAAACCTGTAAAAAAATGACCAAAGTCTCTTAAGGCAAATCAGGTCACTCAGCGGCCATCTTGCAAGAGTTCCTGGGAAGTGGTTTTCTATGTAAGTAATAGGTAAACAAGTACAGTTGTTATCCATTAAACTTCAGGTTCAGTAAACATGGTTTTTTGGAATAGGTAAAAAAAAATATTTTATTGAGCAAGGATGCATTAATTAATTAGAAATATTTTTTGGCACAATTGTTTTTTTGTTTCAAAACAAATGCTGTTCTTTTGAATTTGAATACATAGCTACATCATGCATTCAATTATTTTATATATATGTATGTATGTATGTATGTGTGTGTGTGTGTGTGTGTGTGTGTGTGTGTGTCTGTGTGTGTGTGTGTGCATGGGCGCACACTTGAACAACAAAAAGCCACCCTGGAAGTGTACCGAAATATAAGTGTTATAATTCTTCAGACGGCCATTAGAAATATGTACCCTGCACTACCATTTCTCTTTCCACAGGGGGCGATGTATAAATCTGGAACAGGTGTGTTCAGTTTAGAGATGTCTAAGTTCAAGCAAAGATGGGTTTGAACTTTAACAAACTTGGCTGTAATTTGCAAGTAACTGTTTAGAGGCAGAATGGATTGACATTTGCCCACCATCTTAATGCCGCCCCCTCTGCAACTGATGAAGTGGGAATATGATGAAAAGGACAAACAGAAGCAACACAAAAACAGACTAGCACATAAAGCATGTCATTTGAAATGCAGGAAACAGAACAGGTATGGCTGTTGGACATTATTTGCCCAGTCATGCCACAGGCTGTACGGCACAGCAACACCATCACTTCTGTAAAGTAGCTGCTATTAGAAATTCATGAACGTCTCCCTCAAATTGATATAGCCTCTGGTGACTGAGGTAAAATACAGAACAGCACAATAAAGTTATTTATTTATTTGTATTATTATTTTTTTGAATACTGACACTTTAGATTCAAAGTGTTGTTAGAGCAAAAAGTGTGTTATAAATATGAGAACTTTAGGTCGCATTGCACATTACAGTGTTTGATATAGCCAAGTAACTACTGAGCTCTAGAAATAAGCAATAGGCCATTAAAATTTATATTTTTATTATATTATATTTTATATTAATATTTTGTTAGGCTGCTCGTAAATATACTTCGTTACTATTCCCACATAATTGGTTACTATGGACACTGTAATCTATATTGAAACAGTGTTTCAATGTTTTTAAATAATCAAGAAGCATTGCATGTGTGTACACAACAATCCAATCTGATCTCCAGATGTATTCAAGAAAACTGCTAACAACCTGCACTGACAAGAATGATATAAGTTGAAAGTGAACGTATGTCATTTCTGCAAAAAGAATTTTTTTTTTAATTAAATTAAATAAATAAATATAAACATTTTGTATTATGTAAATATTTTTAAATTGTTGTTTTGTAATTTGATTTTTTTTCTTCGAAAAGCTAGACAAAACAGTAAAAGGTTAAACAGGCTATTTAATGTATATGAAATATATGGGTGGGGAAAATGTGTATGGTATTTGGCTTTCAGTTCAATGTTTCATTTTGTTTGGGTATAGGCAGGCAAGTAATGAACTCACCTCCACCACAATGCATTTTTCCTTCCTCGGAGGAACACAAAGTGCTGGACAGCAAGAGACTGTGTCCATTCTCTCACGTTGAGGGATTAACAAAGCCAAATGCAGCTGCTTTCTTGTGTCCACTCTCCCCCTCCCAACAAAGAAACATATACCATCTAGCTTGTCCTGAGAGGGTATGGCAGATGGATGAAATAGCACACAAGACTGGCATGCCACTGAGTCCCACTTTGCCCCAATGGACCAAAAAAGAAAGGTTTTTTTTTTACTAACAAGGATTTCTAAGGTAGTCATCTGCTCTGATACTAATCACACTTATTTCAGAAGAAAAGATCCCACTGTACATTTCCTTCCTCCCTGCTGTTGATCCATGCGGCTCTGCAATAGCTGATCCCATCAGACAGGCTGGGTGAAATGGGAGACGAACCGTAATGCAATTTACCCTGTGTCTCCCTACGCGCCTCTGCCACCGCGCCACTCAGAAGGGCCTTCCCACTAGGAAAACGCTCAGATCAATTCACATCTTTGTAATAAGTTTTGCCATGCTGGTTATATCATCTATAATATTAGAACAGTGGCCCCATGAACAAATCCAGCATCTCAAAGCCATCAGTCAACTAAACTACTCTCACAGATGACCACAGAACTGAGCCGCACCTAGACAATGACATTAATGAAGACCCCATGAAACCAAAAATGGATTTTTGTGGCTTTTAGTCCATGTCTATTAAATTTGAGGGCATCTCTATGCTAATACAAGGGATCCAAAACCTTATAAAAGTCAAAGGACTTTCCAAATATGAAGTCACTTCATTCAGAAAGGATGCGATGAACTGATCGGAGGAGACAGTAAAGACATTTATTCGGTTAGAAAAAAGAAAATAAATGAATGCAGTTCTTTTAAACTTTCTGGAATCCTGAAAAACTATGTCACGCTTTTCCCAAAAATATTAAGCGGCACTCCAGTTTTCATCTCAAATCAGCATATTAGACTGAATTTTGAAGGATGATTTGAGTTTGGGTGAGTTTTTCAATTAATTCAAATTACATTTTTTATTTATCAATTTTATTTTATTTGTATTAATTGTATTTTATCAAATGTTGCACACATGAACATGCTCTATGAAGGGCCATAACATTGTTCATGCTAATCAGCTTTCATACAAAACGTGTCTTTGCACTGAAAACACAAGACACAAGCAGGGGAGCAAAGGTTTAAATTGAATTTCATTTAAACTCAGGGTAGGTGATTTGGTTCAAAAATATTTTTACATTGACTGAAAGTCCCTTCACATTTCGACAGGGCTCATTAAGTTAAAAATCCCTCCAATCACATGTTTGATCCGAGCATTACAATAGGCTGTACAACCTGCCTGTCAAAATATGTAATATGTTCATCTTCACCAGCATTCCAACAAGAAAAATGCTTTCATTGTAATAAGGTGTAAATAAAACATGTACTGTTAAAAGCCTACAATTTTGCCATCACAGCAACAAACTGCATTTTAAAATATTACAATAAACATTTATTTTAAATATATTTCACCACACCTTTATCATTACTATACAGTTTACTTCATTGTAGTCCAACAGTTTAGGGAATCCGATCAAAACAAACACAGCAAAGAAAACTGCATTCAAAGAAATATCATGACAGAAACATCTTTAATAGTACAGCAGGGTAATACCACGGGAAGTCCCTGGAAAGTACAGAACAGAAGTCCTATGTAAATAACATGATGTTTGAATGTTTATTTATTCAGTCTTATGACATTTACCATCTGACAATCTGACTGCACTAGATTTACATTGGCAAGAAAATGCTGCATCAGAATTATCTTTAGGCAACAGTGTGTGCTTTAGGCAACAAAAGCCAAATAAAGTCTCCTATCGAAGTTGTACATGTTAATGTTGTAAATGGCAAATGGAACTTGGCACTTCCGTGTGGTACACGGTCAGCCAACACTGATATTTAATTGGCGGAAGCTTGGAATTTATGTAACGCACCTGCGGTCTCTTGGCCAACGGCCACAGCAGGACTCCCAACAGCTCAGCTTCTCACAAAACTGGGATTAAAAAACGGAGAGCTGGCGAGTTGGATACCACGCATTTCCCATCTGGTCCTGAACTGGACAATAGAGACATTCATGTGGTAAAGGGATAAGTCTGGGAACTGGACCAGAGTAGACTGTAACACACCGCCTCACGATTGAGAGGACTGCTGACTCCCTCCATTTCAAGGACTCGGGGTTCTTTCACCTTGAGGCTGTAAGGGTCTAAGCAATTTACTTCCTTAACGGAGAGCTTCAGGGCAGCTCAGCAGGAACCTCAAAGCCCCACGAAGGAAAGTCATTACCATTTTCCTGAATTATTATCTTACTTAAGAGTACAAGGATAGGAGTGTCGCACCGAATGAATCCTAAACGCGTCTGGCTGATAAAATATATTACATGGAAATCTTGATGATGGTTTGTGATGGCCTTTAAGCGTCAGATATGTCATAATTAGAAATTACGAGCACATGAACGATCAAGCGATGTCGTATTAGCAGGTGGGAAATTAGATTCTCTTTTCTTTTATGCAAATGAGCAAATTAATTGCCTGTTTATTTGTTTTGGATTGACTATTTGCGCATTTTGCTTCTGACCTGAATACGTGAAAAGTTACGACTGCGTGACTTGGAGATTCAGAGCCTCCCAGGTGCATTCAAAAGCAGCAACGCTTCTGGGAACAAAGTGGAACAAGGTGTCACATGAGGCAGTTTTTCCAAACTTTTCGAGTCAAATCTTCCGAAACTCACTTTGAGATTTTACCTCACCGACCTCGGCTGTCTATCATCATTGGCTAGGGAGCGGCGTACAGTACTGTCACAAGGCAGGGGAACGTGAGACGAGAGCTCAGCTCACACCGCTGAATCTGTGAGATGTTGGTGCGCGGCAGACGGTCCCCATTCCCTGCAGGACCTCTGAACTTTGGCCTAGTAGAACACGACTGATGGAAAGTCAACACAGATGGCATGGTCCACAGAGAATAAAAGAACAACAGAGGTCTCCGGGGCTAAACATATATACTTTGTTAAGCAAACTCTGCACCATGGCAAAACACTGAGAGTCAACATGATGAACGATCCCAAAAAACATTTGATTTTGGAAACCAAAATCTAAATTTCCTTCAGAGCTAGCAACCGCTCAACATAACGCAAAACCATCCTGACAAGCTGTCACTGAGAAAGCACTTACCAAGTAGTGTTGCCCTATTCCTTCTGCAAGTATACCTAAAGATTGTGGCTGATTTTGAGTGAAGGCACAACATCGAGCCTCACAATTATGCGCAGTGTGTAACAGCCATACCTCAAGCAGTTTACTGCAACAAGAGCTGTTAGTTATAGCGTCTGACCTCATATACACATTTAGACAGGCCTATATCTGGTAAAATTGGATAGTACAGAACACACAATTTTAAGTCTGTGTCTGTTTTTTAGTTTTATAGGCAGTCAGTCAACTGCATGGAGGGAATTCAATGAAGGGTTCAGCCTAAACCAAATGAATCAAACATTCCTGCCCCTGTATCTAGGATATAAATTCCATACACACACATACACACTCAATGCATCAATGAGAGTGATCCCGACAAAGAAAATAAAAACGTATTCATGTAAAAAATGTATTCATTTAGGTTTTAAAAAGCTTTTATATTCTAAAAATGTCAAAAAGTTTTTAATATACACAACCTTTCAAACTGTTTTTGTTATTATCAAAAAAAATTTTTTTTTGTGGATACCATGATTTTTTTTCAGAAATATATGAATTACATTTTTAGTTATTTTCTGAGTTAAATTAATAAAACTATACAAAAACAATTTTTCTAACAAAGAAATAATTTGGAGAGAAGGTATACATTTCCTTAAATGACAGAGATAATAGAAAGGAATGTAACCTAACCTCCGACAAGTTTCCACGGCCATCTGCAGACAGAGAGAACTGTTCAGAAGGTCCAAAGTATAAAAAAAAGAAAAGAAAAAAAAGGACCACCTGTGCACAAGGCGAGTGACGACCATGCTGGCACTGTCATTTGTTTCATTTGGACTCCCATTACATCATCAGCTTAGGTAGCTGGGAAATCCATCTCCTGGTGTCAGATTCCCTCACCACAAGAAGGTCACAGTTGAAACAGGAAGTCCCTGGCTGGAGTGTGCCAGAGTTCCACCTCTGGAAAGAGCTGATCTGAGTTAGCAGGGGCCTTGGCTCTTACTGTACGAGTTACTTTTTTAAAGTGATGGAGATGAGGCTTTCTCCTTGAGGCCTATCCATTTGCATTTAGCACTGTACATTAATTATACGGCCTGACTCAAACAGGATCTATTCAAGGATGGGGACTTATATCACCTTGTGACAAAGTGCTTACCGTGAAAAATACAAATGAGAAGTGACAAGTCCTGTGATAGTTCATATATCCTCATGAATAAACTCCATCACGGCCCCAACACAGACACACAGGCTCATCTGCAAAACTCATCTACAGACCAGCCTTAATACAAAAACTAAAGTTTGTGCTAAGCTAAATACAGCAGGTATCATAAATATCCCAGCAGGAGACACATTCTAATGAATGAGAAATGAGCATTTCAGAGATTTGTTAGAGCGTCGCGCTTGCGGTCTGCTCCAAGTAAAATGCAAAGCACACATTTGTGTATTCTTGTGTGTTTCTCTTGAGAAATAATTCATGCTAAGCTAAGGCTATGTTGTAGTTGTTGTCAAACGAACCGCGCTTTGGTGGTGAAACGCACTCGGGCACCGTTCAAACTGACTATGACTGTGAGTATACCCTTACAGTCAACAAAACATAGCTTGTTCCTCCATTTCTAAAACAGGAAACCATCAGTTCCTTCTAGCACGTTCCCATTATTCTTCACATACCTACTAGGCCGATTAATTGAACATTTTAACTCGATTATGATTAATGAACGATTATTTTACTTATTTTTTTGCCCTCATAGTTCACTGACAAATCTTGTACAGTAAATATGCTCACATATTCAGAGATTGCTCAGTTCAATATGCTCAGAGATTTTTAAACGAAGGATGCATTACTTGATTTTAAAATAATTCCAATATCTATGAAATTAAAGCACACATTGCCTAAAACTAACAGTCACTTTGTTCTTATAAAAAAACTAAATAAATTATTTTCAATGTTTTTCTTATTAAAAGTAGAAAATAAGCAGTATCTCTTCTAAATAACATAACTCTTGTATTTCCTCTAAATAATATTTTAAACAGTGCATTTCTTGCATCTTCTGTATACAAATATTTTAATGAGCAATGTATCAATGTAAACAACAGATTGCTGTAATGTAAACAGAACTCTCCTAAACACGGTTGCATGAGGTGTTCTTAGTGATCTTGTCATGTCAAAATATGAACATGAATTTTGCTCTTCTTACTAAGAAACAGGAGCATGTTAAACTTTTCAGGTTATGTCTTGTACATGTCTGGCAGCGCAGGAAAAATGTGATCGCGACGGCACAGATTATCTTTCGTCGAGAGTTTTAACGAGGTGTTTAAGCCCACTTCGCTCCACTGTAGCCAAGGGAGTCATATCCTTTGTGATGTACGAGTCTGGAAGCGCCTGGCAGAAGCCCCTCCCATGACGCAAATTTAGTTGTAACTAAAACAAGTAACTAAAGCCCCGCCCCACGACTGACAAAACAGTGTTCGTGCAAGTAGGTGAGAGAGGATTGAGCGCAGGAGTGATCGTGCACAAGTGCTTGACTTGCGCGCGGATGACACATCAAGGTTGCGCAAGGGTTTGATATGAGCTTGCGGGCCCCGTTTCTTCCCATGTACATCTGTTTTCCTCTCGCGGAAATGATTTACCGCGCTCGCCAGCATCAGTGGTGCGCTCGCTTATTAATGGCATAGATTTGCCACCATAGATTAAGTGTGTTTTTCGCGGGCTGGTTGCTGCTGCTGCGGCGGGGGCAGAGCATCATGATGTCTATCGGCCATCGGCAATGGACGATGCCATCATCTATCGACCCAATCCTAATTGATTTCATTAAAAAAAATTTACATTTAAATAATAAGCTACATTTTTAGTAGCTTCTGTTTCTCATTTTATGTATAAAAAAACAGATTATAACTAGTTTCACTGGGTTTTCACATTACAATATCTTGAATACAAGGTGCCAAATTAACAATAAAAAAAATTAAACGTACACAAAATTGCGAAGTTAAATTAAATGAACACTTATTTACTACTTATCCACAGATCTGGCTCAAAAAATACATTCGTTCACCAAAAGCCAATGAATATTGGTCAATCACTAATCAAGACCAATTCCATATGACAATGAGCCTTATTTATGAGACTTGACCAGAAGTATATAGCATAAATGATTCATAACATCGTTCATAAGTCCTACAGAACTGAACAATAATTTTGTATATTTCTTGATGATGTATTTATTTATGCTTCTCATGTTTTATACCAGTACTAACCTGCTCTGTCTTGTCTCTCTGCATGTTGTCTGTGTGCTCCTTGCTTCACAGTGTATTTTGTCAGACGTACATGCGTTACTTGAAGCACAGCACTTAACCAGACTGTGTACGGACATGTTTTGTCCATAACGTTTTTACCATTTCAGAGAAATCATGTTTTTTTTGACATTTTTTGTTAATGTGAACGTACTTTGAAATATGTTCTGCTTTTCTTTGACAATTAGTCCCAATAAGTCTTCACTGGGAGCAAAAACATTGAAGTACTGAATCCTGCTGAGTACAAGAACATCAGAGAACACAAAGAGAACTTCTCTGCACCTTCAGGTGTTTCTGACGTTCAATGCAATGTCATGCCTTCAAAATACATGTTTAATATTGCCATGATTGCTCCAATCACGGAACAGTGCCAAGCCCTTCTCATTCCATATACTAAAGCTCTGGTTTAGAGCAAGCAAAGTGGTTGCTTGATTTCAATAAAAGATGTTTGCTGTTTAAGAAAACAATGATCTCTCCAGCTCCGAGATGGTGATGCCAGTAAATGCTGAGACAAACACATTTGATGGATTATATTATGGGATGTAAAGACATACACACAACATTTCCTCCCGTTTATGAGGAGAGATCAAAGCAGAACCGGGGGCCGTGAGAGCATGAGGAACAATGTCAATTCAGCAGAGCTCAAACAGGCTGAGACCCCGACTAGAGGCACGTGCCCTAAGGACGTTCCTTTTATCTGCCAGTCAAAGAGCACGGTCAAACACGGTCACAAGAGTGCAGGCAGTCTTTAGATATAACATATTATAGGTCTAGTTCTGAATGAAGGCATCTGCGTATTCCAGTTGACCTACATGGCATACCGCTTTGGCATTCTTGATGAAACAACAAAGTAGCAACAGTCTGACAAATAACCGCAAGGGATCTGAGTCACTTTTAGGAAAATGTGGGGGACTGAAGGTGTGAGCTGAGTGTATAATGTCTTGAAAGTCAAATACATAGATGAAATAGGTTTCAGGGTAAGAATTTGACCTCAGACAGGACTCCAGACCAAAGGCACGCAGAGCTTATTTTTTTATATATATTTGCCTTCCCTTTTAAAATGCTTGTTACGAATGTGAAAATGCAGAAAATCAGTAGCTGTGCTATTCACGGTTCCGTCCCACATATTTTTTTTTTTTTTTCATGTGCAAAACAAAAGAAATGGTGACTTGGGTACCGAAACCAAAACCTTAACCAGCAGAAAAAACGGCCATGAAACGTGACCATTTAGTTGTGGTGTGGAGGCCTGTCAAGACATTTTCTGTTGTCGTGGGATGGTGCTTGACATGAATACCTGCTGACTGACAGGCTGACAGTGCTGGTGGCAAGAGACAGGCGGACCTGCTGAGGAGGCCCTTTCACGCTAACACAGGGGCTATTGAGTCCCCACACACAGTGCGGCCCTCTAAACACAAACCCCTTGCCTTGAGTGTGTAATAACTTTAGTAAGCACAGGGAAAAGTGTTGAGGCTGCGGTTAAAGATCCCCAGGCTGTGGGGTGACGGCAGTGGTGAGGCCAAAATGTGGAACGGTTAAACACTTGATATGCTGTATAAACCACTTAATGTGTGCACATCAAGTTGGGAATGCGTGACGCTAAGCTGGAGAAAACTATAGCCTGATACGGACTCGTATTTTGGACATGAGAGGACTTGTTACTGTTGCGCATCGAATCGATCGGCCTTGGCTAGATAATGTGAAGAGGTGCAACAATGCAGCATCTGCTGAATTCAGCAAGAGTTATTTCCTCAAACGGGATGTTGAGACACATGAGAGTCGCTTCTCACGCACCGTTGCACACAGGAGGTGGAGTTTTCCATGTTTCTCACGGGTGAGCTGGAAAGAGCCTGCCACCTTCCAAAAATGCAAAAAGAGCCAACACTGCCTCAGTACTGATAAGGACTTGCCTGCCTTGCCATGAAAAATAAACCACCACATGCCGCTGCATTTATAACTAGACTTGTACATATCTTTACACAGAATTACGCAACTATGGTTCAATTGAACGAGGAATATTACTTTAATTGGCTGTCAGAAAACAAGTTAACCTGTTCAAACAACGCTAAGTATGAGCAATGATAGCCATGATTAACTTGATCGGACATGTAGCCAAATCAAAAAGAGACCTCTAGGTGGCTAAAAGAGACACATGTGGCCTGTAAATCTTCCAAAATTGCGGCCATTTTTGTCAAAAACCACGAAGACGCAAGAACTACATGGTTTGGCTTAAGTGTGCGCTGCAGTTTGGTTAACGTTATGAACAGTGGCACTTGTCTCCACACTGGTAATCATGGTTGAGGCGAGCTCTTTTATAGACACTGTTGTCATTGCTTTAATGCCTCCTGCTCTCTTTTGAGACTTTCAATCCCTCAGTCTAGACGCTCAGCTGGTCCCACACCAAACCCTACACACCAATGACACAGACACTGGCTCTATTTACCACAGAGGCCCAGAGAACCATAACATCAGCCCAGACCCCTACAAACACAGATTCTGAGAAAACCATCCATATACCACTTTACTTTATGGCTCTATATTGTCGATAATGACAAGCCTGGATCTGAAACCTGCTATATACTGATAAACACACTGAGGCGTTAAAAATAAGCCGAAATAGATCTGAAAAGCTTTTTATCAATGCACTCTCTGGACGAGAGCAGCTAGTGTGTTGATGCTGGTCATAGAGCAAGAACAATACCTTGCATTGCCTGAAGGATACTCTCACCGAGAGAGGGCCCCTTACTCCTCTCAAGCTTTTTGAAGACCACATCACAATGAGCTGAGTCCAAAGCTTTTTGTCGAGCTTGAGGGGGGAGGAGAAAAGTGCTGGACTCTTTTTTTCTCTATCCTCGGGGTGGTGGGTTCCTTTAAGAAATGCTTGTTTATTGCAGGTTTTTTATTGCAGTCCTCTTTCGAACTATGTTCCAGACTTTCTATCCACTGACAACATTGCTTTTATCCTCCTTCATGCAAGATGAGGTCAATCCACATTGCAGGACTGCCAACACTTTTATCAATGCCAGAGCTTCACCTAATGTTAACTTCTTTTTAAACCCAGGGAGGAGAACAGAATTAAGACGTTTAGACTGAAATACTGGTCTCCCAGTGGTTTACATAATGGACAGTTTATCATTAGGTTAACATTACAGTAGTGACTCCTTTTACACCAATTCTTTCTCTGTAGACATTAGAAACATCAGATTCTCAGCCCAGAGTTTCCCTAGAGTAACGCTGCTCATAGAGACGAGGCAAGAGATGCTTGGACAGCCTGGCAGAGCTCCACTGTCCACATCAGCTTAATGTCGTCACAGTATGATGGTACAGCTTGCTCTAATGTTATTATTCAAATCTATGGTGTAGTAAGGCTTACGGGTTAAATACTTTAGTGGGTAAACAAAAGGTTTTAGGTTCAAATACCACATTTATCACCACTGACCAAGGCAACTTAACCTCAGTTAGCCACACGGGGAGTGTCTTTAAAGAAGAATGTGCCAGAAAGTCACTCACAAACATATAAAAGCCCATTTTAAACTGAATATTAAAAGACTCAACCGCATTTTTTTTTTCTTCAGGGTGGTGGGTTCCTTTAAGAAATGCTTGTTTAGTGCAGGTTTTTCAGTCCTCTTTCGAACTATGTTCCAGACTTTCTATCCACTGACAACATTGCTTTTATCCTCCTTCATGCAAGATGAGGTCAATCCACATTGCAGGACTGCCAACACTTTTATCAATGCCAGAGCTTCACCTAATGTTAACTTCTTTTTAAACACAGGGAGGAGAACTGAATTAACACGTTTAGACTGAAATACTGGTCTCCCAGTGGTTTACATAATGGACCGTTTATCATTAGGTTAACATTACAGTAGTGACTCCTTTTACACCAATTTTTTCTTGCGAATTGGAATGAGTGCAATGGACTGTGGGGGATTGGAGGATAATTGGCACATCCTTTAAAATACACCAAATGTGAAACCAAGGCTGCCAGGATCCTTAAAACTGAGACGGTCTTACTGCGATAAAGAAGCACCCAGTGATCTTGAAGACTCTGACCTCTCCAAATTCAGAATTGGACACCCATTGTATTTAAAAATTTTTTATTAAAGTGTGAACTTAAAGAGGAACACAAAGGCTTTGAGCACCACTTTAGGAACGGATTTAATAATTCTTTCCTCAAATGTAATAATCTATGATTTAGGTAATCTCATGCACAGCGGTACATAATCTGAGGAAGTACATTTGCTTTTTTTGGTGATTTGCTTTGCATTTAATTATTTTCAAAGCACTGATGCTCTTCAGAACAAAGGGAGATTCATTCCTGCAGCTTGAACACTCAAAGCGGACTGAAGTTGGACAGAAATCGTTGGTGTTGTCTATCTGGCCAGCTCCGCTCTAGATATTCACTGTCTGGAACTAAAACCACCTGTTCCACTGGCTGTCCTACTCTGTAGACATTAGAAACATCAGATTCTCAGCCCAGAGTTTCCCTAGAGTAACGCTGCCCATAGAGACGAGGCAAGAGATGCTTGGACAGCCTGGCAGAGCTCCACTGTCCACATCAGCTCAATGTCGTCACAGTATGACGGTACAGCTTGCTCTAATGTTATTATTCAAATCTATGGTGTAGTAAGGCTTACTGGTTAAATACTTTAGTGGGTAAACAAAAGGTTTTAGGTTCAAATACCACATTTATCACCACTGACCAAGGCAGCTTAACCTCAGTAAGCCACACGGGGAGTGTTTTTAAAGAAGAAAGTCACTCACAAACATTTTAAACCTGCATATTAAAAGACAATTTAACATTTGCCCTGAACACGACAAATGAAAATCAACATATTAAACCAGTTTAAACTGAACAAGCACAAGGCTAAATATGTTCAAGGCCTTGCTGTGTTGTTTACTACACCGACACTGATACTTAAAACGTATTTAAAAAGCGTAAACATCATCTCATCTATTATCAATAGGAGTATAAGACACCTGCAGAAAATGACATGTCTTCTCACAACAGAAAAAAAGTGAACGCATCAGAAGCACTCACATTTATTCACTTCAAATCCATCCATCCAGGAAACAATAGGTTGCAGATGTCAGAGCTGCTGGATTCCCATGTCCCTGAAGTCTAATAACAGGCACAACATGAAAGTACATGTACAAAAAAAAATGTAAAAAATACATATAACAAAGTACATTTTTTTAAAGCATAAACAGAAAGAAGACAATTATTTTGACAACTGCTTCCACTCTGACAACGTTTCCAAGTAGTCTCCAGACTGACATATTCATTATCAGCAAACACTTGTTGGTAATTAACATTCATGACAGAAGCTAAATTAGAACATAGCAGATAATGAACAAACACATTCTGAAAATGACAGGAAATGGATTTAGAGCAAGTTTAACAGTACACTAAAACTAGAATTTCAACACACTACTAAGACACAATTAGCACATTGTTTAAAAATAATGTGAGGAAGTGTTAATTCTCCACATTGGTATTTGGTGCCATTATACAGAACTCTTTAATTTAATTTCCTCCTCGTTGTTGGGCTTCAGCCATAAATGCTTTTGGTGAATTGTCAAACTATTCGAATTTACTCCCACAAGGGATTGATCATTTAAAGATGAACAAAAAAGGCATCATGTTAAAGCAGCACAAACTGTTTATGCTTTGAGGCTACAATATTGAAACAATGATTATTGTAAAGAGCGGTAAAATGCAGTTTCGTGCATTCAGAGTTTACACTGTTACAACAGTAATGTCTGAAAAATCCCCCAAAAATGTTGATGGGGGTCTTCTCGATCGTTGGTCTTCATGACATAGATGACAGTGGAACTCTTTATATGGGTCTTTCTCATGGAAGCAGAAGCGAGATTGCACCCATTTGGCTTAAATGCACTGGACACAGGAGATAAGCCTATGACTTTTTGGTTGTAAGGGAAAGATAACCTGGTTAAGCTTTCTAAAAGAACCCAGTTTTATGTGAATAGTGGATGCGCTTTGTTTTTCCGGGGAGCAAAGGACTTTCACAAGTGTGTATGTTTACGAACATACACTAAGGACCAGTTTGACGCTGTATGTGCACATTGTTCGATACTGAAACATGAAGTGGTCTCAGCTTTACAGTAAAAGATACCAGTCATGATTCAGAACTACAGACGGTAACTGAAACAACATCAAGTGTCTTGTGTTTTGCTGGCAACCAGCACAAGTGCTCGTCAATCCTTAGCTCCGCCCACACAGCATGCCATCAGGAGCTCTGTTTTTTTTTGTTTTTTTTTGGGGGGGGGATAGAATCATAAAGCTATATCTTTCCTTTAGAAATATGATAAAACTCTTTGGAGATATGAAGGATGCAGTACTAGGTACTCAAGATTAACATGAGACTGGGTGAAATTGTGTGTTTTACGCCCCTTTAGCATTTATGAATTGACCACATTCACTTTAAAGGGATAAGTGGTAAGAAGTGTGTTTGTGTGTGTGTGTGTGTGTGTGGTACTTTCTGTAAGTGCAGTTGATTGAGCATAACCTGTATTGAGCACAGAATTCTCCTTTAAACACGTTACTGCTATGGAATTGATCCATGTCTTCAACCGTCCAGTTTACTTTCAGTTTCTCTTGAAGTGGCCCAGCGTGCATTGCAAATTGTCTACGTCTTGGTTTAATTCACTATTGCTCTGAAGACTGTTAGCGTAGTGTTCACTTAAGGCCTTTAAGAGATAGTATTGATGCAGACCATGTGATTCGGTCAATAAAGCAGAGAGCCATTTTAACTGCTGAAGCAAAAAGACATGTAATCAAACTCTGAACGTTCCATTAACTGACAATTCAACGCTGCGTGCAATTCTGAATGAAAAATGAAAAGTTTGATTCCAATTTCTTTGATTGCCGCTCTGTTTTATCATATAGTTGTTTTCTTTTCCATCCAAGCGTTAGTTAGCATGGGCTGAGTGATGCGTATTCTCCATAGATGGAGAATTCAATATTTCTTCTGTCCGATAAGCGTTGTGCCTTCAAGAGTTTCACTTCAGAAGACATTAATTAAAATTCCAATTAATTTTTCAATTATAATTATCTCACTTCTCATATTTACTAGAAAATAATTCTGATGTTGATTTGTTTAGAGTTTTTTTTTTTTTTCTTCTAGGAAACTGGGCAACTCATTTCATTCAAAGCGCATGGGCTTTACGCACAAGGTAAACAGGATAAGACTTATCAAAGAAAGGCAACAGGCGTCAAATGTTTGCACGCAGGGTTTTTGCTGATGCAGGATCATCATTGTAAAAAACAAAAAGAAAGCAATGATTCTAGCTGAACTTCATTGGAAACTAATTAACCCCAAAAAAACTAGACCTGATCTAACACTTCCCCTATACTCCTTTCTTACTTTTATTCTTCCCTTTTTTATTTTAAGATCCCTCTGGCTTCCTTTAGTTGTTAAATTGCATCTTTTGTTACTTGCTGAAAAGTAATTTTTACTACACGCCACATGCAATTATTAAAGGGAACGTTGTATCTGGCAAGAAAGTACATTTAAATGTTCAATTGGAGAGCATGTGGGGAAGCAAAAATGGTCAATACTTATTTAAGGTATTACTGACATAAACTGATCATCTGATAATCAGTTTAATTTGCTCTGGTCATTGTATTTGATATTTGAGTATCTGGGCCTGTAACAAAAATGCACTGGGTTTTTTAACAATTAAAAAAAATATATATCTATTTTAAAGTCAAAGTCACGTGAAGGAAGCCACCTCAGAAAGTCAGAAGGGATAACATTAAATAATTCAGTGATATGCAGTGCAGAATGTTTTAACTTAATGAACTTATATATAGCCTAACTGAAGAACAAACACATTATATAAGACAAAAAATATGTGACAGTGAGCGGATAATATTTGAAATGAATAATGATGAGTGACACCAGTTCAGTGTGATGGTACACTGAGAGCAGCTGTCAGAAACACGGTGAAAAACACCATGTGATAAAACAGGATTCTTACACATCTGCTACTTGCAGAAAAGAAAAGAAAAACACAACAGCCTTAAACTTCATACTGTAAAAGCACAGAATATCAAAAGCCCAGACCAAACAAAAGCTTGACATTCCCCTCAAAGCAGGTCTCAACTTACCATTGAAATTAAAAGAACCAATTTTATCCGACAGCCAATTCTAATAACATTCAGCATGACATTCAGTTTTAACCAAAAACTGCACCGTACATTTTTGTCGTCAAGGTAAGGCCGTGACATTTCCTCACGCTTCTTTTCCACCTACTGTGTTAAGGCTAACTGAAATATCACTGTCAGTGTGCAGCCATTTTTATTCACAAAGTTTAGTTTAAAAATTGGATGAAATGCCAAGGATTCCAGCTCTGTGATGGCGGCTAGGTTGAAGGAAAATGCCAACTGGCTTGGGAAAATAAATGATGTCATTAGAACCACTTGGGGTCATTATTAATATATATGTTTAGGAAAAAGACGTCTAGAGAGTGATATTATTTTTAATATGACGCTGCAAAGTTCACAATAGAAGGTTCCCTTCCAGAGTTGTTTATAAAAACTATGGTATGCACCGATATTGAATTTTTGGCTGATATGACTTTTGCATGTGTATCGAAAACGAAACAAAACTAAATTATAATGAAATGACATTAAATTAAGTTAAACTGTGGGAAGACCGCGACAGAAACAAATGATCTTTGGAAGGTTTGGCTCAATTGGACAAAGTTTGTACATTTAATCATTTCCGCCACAGATTTCTGTCTACATTAATCAGCTTTAAAACAACTTTGATTCCTGAACATTGCAAAATCTACTAGGCCCAAAATTCAGAGGGGGCACATCATGCCCATTTTTGTCTCAATGTGTCTCTGGAGTCGGGTAAATCTCATTACCCCATGTACTCACATACTGTGCACTTTTGCACATGAAGGTGGAATTGTGTAAAGGGTAACTTGGTATGAATCAAGCTGTGGGATATTCACCCAAGAATGATTTCAGCACACAAATCAAAGGGCAAGCCACATCCTGCTGTGTTGAAAGTTGGCGGGACTTTAGAGCCGCAACGTAACCTTTGAGTCAATACAGGGCAATAAACACATATTACACAACATACACAACACTGGAGGGTTAAACAATCTCGAACAATGTTGTTACTATCACTTAAGTATTCTAACTCACTGCCTTATTTTATTTTTAAGTCACATACTCTGCTTTTAACATGCCATTCAGACAACAGGAGCGAGAGGGATCTAATCAGCATTCAAAGACGCCATGCCGAGTCCCTCCGACTAAAGCTGCTAAGTCACCAGATAAAGACCTGCCTGACACGCCGCCTTTTAAATAATCCACTTGCAAGTACACCATTTAAAAATATTAACACTCCACTTCCAGAAATGCAAAGCTCTGTCATGGACTCTTCTTTTTCATACCAAAAAATGTGTACGTAAAGAGAGCGTGAATGTCACTAATTACAACCGAAACGGCATACGAGTCCTGAAGTCTACACCGCCAACAGAAACATAATAATGGGGCTTTCACTCAGAGTTGCAGCTGGATTGCAGTGGTGGAGAGTTCAGGCACTGATGGCAGGTGATGTTGAAAAAGCATCCTCTGTCAGTTAGCATTTGAGATGCTCCATGAATTCAGTCAGAAGAACTTAACGTTACCTTGTTCCCTTTCCAAATTCCTCTGTGTACAGCTGGCCTTGCATTTCAACTTGCTGGTGTAAACACAATAAAAGAAAGCAGCTTGAAAATATACTGTGACAACCATGGCAATATTCAGGTAATCTCGGTACATCACAGCTGAAGTGATCGATTCTTTACCACGAGCAGTACAAACTGCAAAAAATATATATATATTTTCAAATGGCTTTCTTGAAGCATATTTACCAGCCAATGTTGAAAACTCATAAAACATCTCACTTTCAAAAGACATAAAAAGACAAAAAAAATACAGAAGTGCAAAAAAAAAAAAAAAAAAAAAAAAAAAAAAAAAAGCTATTTATTACTGAATTATAATTTATTTCTAATTTTTATTTAATTATCTATTTTCAAGTCTTCATAAAGGGGGTGGTTTGTTGGATGGGAAAGATTTAACCCACAAGACCAATCACATGGTTTAATACCAGGTGTAAAAAAGCAAAAGTGCATTTCATAATGGGAATAGCCTGTGTGGATCTCGTTTTCCTTCTAAGAGTAAATGAAGCTTTAGTCGTTTGAGGCCAAAATATAGACAGCAAGCTCATAGACTCGCTGCCTTTGAAGCTATTGTGACAAAATTCCTCTCATTCATGAAGAACAGCTGTGAGGTTTCATAGGCTGTTTAAATTCATTTTAATTAAAATGGAGACTATTGATCGCCTCGGATGGAGACCGTGTGTTTTCAGATGCATGTTTATTATTTGAAGCTCACTATGTTGAAAACGATAATGTACTGATTTGATTAGTATGGCACAATTAGTATAAAACAGCTATTTCAATTCTCATTCTTCCATGCACAGCTTCTGCTTTAAATGTTTCAGCAAACAGTTTTTAATGAGGATACTCCATTCCTTTGGAGTGGAGCTTTTTTCTTTTTTCATAATTTTCACTGATTATGATTATGGATTACCATTATTTTAAATTTTTTGTGCACTTCAAATCACATATTACCATATGAATAGAACCAAAAAAAAAGGAAACGCAAATAATATTTCATACTATTATTATTTCATAATAATTATAGTACTGTAAAACAACATTCAGTGTGGCAAGAGTTCTAAAAAACAACACAGTGAATGACGGAAAGTCAACCAAAAATATAAATCAGTACCTGAAATATTAATTATTAGACCCTGAGAGTAACAGTTGAGAACCTCTGCCTTAATTTATACTATACAAGTTCGAGGTCAAAAAAGAAGAGTTTATGGTGATACTGCAGGGGGTCTGCCAATCGCTTTACAAAAAGAATACAATATCAGGGTTAATCCAATTAAACCCTCTGTGTCATCACCGACACACCAAACCACCAGACATTCATGTTACCGTAACTCTTCAACTGCTTGCGCCATTAAAATGCTCCTGACAGTTTACAGCAATATACGGTTTACTATGTTAACGTCCTGCACAGCAGCTTTTGGAAAATACAAAAAAAAAAGGAATTTAAAGAGAATTTGAACACAACTGGCTAGAAACATTTTTTCAAAAAATAACTTCAAAAACATTATGTTGAAGAAGCAGCAATAATTTCTGATTTTTGACATATGGGAGGAGGGCTCGTCAGACCAAAATCTTGGTGTGTGCTTTGTGCGTGTCATCGTATGTGTGAATTTATGTGTGCATGTGAGTATAGACAAAAAAAAAAAAAGCTATTTAACTGCTTTTAATGCTGCTTCTTAATGTTCTGTAGTAACATGGCTGCTTGAATAATGTGTCAAAAAAGTATCACAAACGTAAGGACAAAGAGAATTGCTGCGGTGATATCGCCTCAGTTTTTAACATACCGGGTGAGTAGCATGCTACAGTAGCTAACAAATGTAAACGCTGACGAGATGACGAGTAGTGTTAGTATGTTTAAGATCTGAGATAAGACAATCTGCAAAGATTCTCCTCATGTGTGTGCTGCAACCAGATTTCATCATTTGGTTAGAATTTTAAAACACTGTAGTTTGAGCCCAGCTTTAGAACTGTCTTAGGTATGGCTTTCGTTTACATGTAGCCTCATTTATCACTCTCTCTCTCTCTCTCTCTCTCTCTCTCTCTCTGTGTATATTAAAACAGCAAGCCGTGTGCCTTTATTCTATACTTTACAATATGTCAGATATAGGTGTGCTGAGCATCCATTCAGATGAACAGAAAAATAGCACGCTTGACGGAGAGTGAAACCCTGGAGTGCTCAGTCAGAGTGTTCGGTGAGAGAAAAGATACCTCTGCTAAACTTATACTTAGTCTTCAACTCACACACAGGAGATTTAAATCAAAGAACTTATTAGACATCATTTAATTCATCCGGAGTGAAGGTTTAGTTGGATACGCGAGTGATTTATTTGCAGTGTAGAAGGTTGTGATTGGGATGTTTTTTTTTTTATGTTTAAATGATTTCCCCTTTCTTAAATCAAGCCAACCTCAGATCAGAAAGACGTCACACAGACAGACCCCTCCCCCAATAGTTGGATTGACACTAGTGTTTCAAAAACAGATGTTTTACCTCAGACCCGCCCTGATGAGCTGTCATAGGTCAGATGTAGACAACAATAACTAAGTGACAGAGGTGTTCTGTTGTTGAAGGTAATCTGAAGGCTGAACGGCTGAAGACGCAGAGTACTACGATTTTTTGTGAAGAGAAATCACCCCCTGATCTCCCTAAATTCATCTATGTTTGTGCACACCACCTTTCCTGATAAATGTGCTAATTAGCAAGTTTTAGGATGAATGGAAAGTTTATTAAAGTAAACAGTCGCTCAGAGAGTTGTTTGGAAGAGATGAGCAGGGTCAGCAGAGCTCATTTGCATTTAAAGGAAAGTGCTACAAAATGGTTTGCTCCGAAAAGATCTGTTTTTGACAGTGTTGTTTAACATGACTGTACCCTTATAAAATTTTAACCAAACTACGTTAGAGACTTTTCATATGAAGAATCATTTGCCCCAGATGACCCCTTGAAACAGTATATTTTAAGGTTACTTTACATTTACAAAATATTTGTATGTGTGTGTATTTTGATAGCACAGAGAGATGATAGCACTTCCTCAGCAAACGATAATCAAATATGCTTGTTTGGCAGACTGTCCGGGGACCGGGGAACTCTAGGAGGTTTACCCCTTGGAGGACGAGGGTTGACTGGTGCTCGGAGCCAAGCCTGGCCCCCGCGTGCCCCCCGGGAGGAATTGGATACCAGAGGAAGGGAAAGGGAAAAACCCGGAGGAGTTTGGGCCTTCTCCTTTGGTCTGGCCCCGGCTCTGGTGGCTGTAAGGGGAGTATTAAGCAGTATTTAATGTAGAAGACAGGGGTTCTGATAGGATAATTGGTAATGATGAGATTGGCGGCAGCTACGATCGTTTGTGCGTGTTCCTCCGTTATTCCTATTCTTTATGAAATGTCATTTATGCCATTCATAATGTTTTGGTGTGCCCACAACAATGTCTGTCTTTAAAGGTTAAAGGTGCAATATAATGGAAAACTGAATTGACCTTGGCATGGTTGAATAATAACAGTTCAGTACATGGACATAACATACTGTGAGTCTCA
>JAUMHG010000034.1:6408881-6423856 GCA_032359395.1 Enteromius anoplus
TCGTTCACGCTGGACAGTAGAAATCTGTTTGTGCTACTGAAATGAGCAACGCTGAGAAACAGCCAATCAGAGCAGACTCACATGTCAGGCTGCTCAAACAAACAAAAGCACTTAAACTTGTCTCAGAAACCAAGTTACGAGCGGTTTACTTGTAGCTGTCTCTGCACATTACACTGGGAGAACATAAAGTAATCTACCAGCATCCAATACTGCTGTGGGTTTATCTGAAAGGCCACATGTCTCCTCTTCAGTGTATTACTGTACAGCTTCTCAGTATAAGGAATAGAATAGCTGGAAACTGTAGTTAGAACTTTTTCAGTGTGACTGCAAATTTTAATAGACCGCTATAAATGCAGCCAATATGCAAGCAAAAGACTGACCACCCTATTGCTATTCCTTCCGTTCTCATTATAGGAGCTGATTTTCCTTTCAATGAGAATGATTATGAAGTGCAGTTTCCTATAGCAACGGAACGATAAAGTGAGTAGAGAAGAAAGGAAAGATTTGGATTAGGGTATGCATGACAGCAGAGGATTTAATAGCAAAGATGGAGGGGGGGGGGGTGACTAGTAAAACTGAGACTTGCAATAAAAAGGTCACGGATGTGAGAGACATGCTGAGAGAAAAAAAAGCAAATGGCTACTTAGTAAAAAGTACAGTTGTAACTGAAATGATTATGCAGAAATTAATTTATATGTTAAAACAGGCCAAAAAAAATCTGTTTTATTTGTGATTTTAGATGCAGTCTTAAGGGCTGGAAGGGAAAAAACAACCATGTACATACAACCATGCAAGAGATTGGAGCTAACGACTTACAATATCTCGGGTAATAAATCAGAGCTTCTTTGTGGCCTAAAGCATTTTCAAACCTATTTGCAAGAGATAATGCCACCAATTCCTTTCAGCCTGAGAGACCCACAAGCCTGGCTCATTTATCACAAGCCATTTAGGAGAGTAGCCGAATGGCCCTCATCTCTACCTACTAACTAGGTTTATCATCCCCTCTGATAGCATTTATCATTTAATAATTTACATTTCTAAACACGGGGCCCACACTATCGCTCAAATGTTTGGGGTACATGTTTTTGTTTGTTTTCAATCCAGCAATCAATAAATGTATCAAAAGTGAAAGATTTGGATTAATCTCAACTTCTCAGGACCAAATCAGTATATTAGAATGATTTCTGAAGGATTGTGTGACATTGAAGACTGGAATGAAGGTATAATGTTTTAAAAGGGGCTATATTACTCTACAAAACAGTTTTTAAATTGCAATAGCATTTGAATATTTTTTATCAAATAAATGCAGAACTTCTTTCAAAAAATTATTAAACTTTTTTTTTTTACAGAACGGTCATGTATTATTTCTCTTAAATGTAATTTAATATTCTCACAATATGTAACATTACAAAACCATATATTCTTTGAAATGAATGGCATCATGTGCAGGTATAAGTCATATTGACTGTATTTTTATGATGTTGTTTTGGATCCTCCTTTTGGAGCTCAACAGACGTCACTATGAACACTGACATCTTAAAAGAAGCATAAAGACTCCTCAGAATTGTTCCTGTTATTCTCCACAGCCTACAGGTATGGAACGAAATCAGGGTGAGCATATAACACTGATATCATTTTAACAATCATTTCTCTTGTGTAACTAATAATGGTGGGCTGTCAGGTTCACGCTGAACTGTCATTAATAGAAGTGCTAATGATTTCTGACACCTCCTTCAGTTATCCTTTTAACCTAATAATCAACTAATCAACTTATCACAGTCTTTCAAACTAGTGGAAGGTATCTGTCACATTCAGCTTCTTGAGCTTCACTCCGATTCAGACCATGGCTTGAGCACATTAGGTGGTCAGCTGTGACTAATACTCCACATGCTGAGGTGACAACTTCTGTCACAGCGTCTGCATTTATTTGTTGTTTCCTGGTAGGTGGTGGCACTGCACTCCTAACAGCCTCTTCCTTTTGTCCTCTGCTGGGATAGTTCTCTTTACCTTTCATACATTGCTGTCTAAGAATACTTCTACGTTCAACTGTATATTAAAATCCAGAGCACTCTCCAAATGTATTCCTGCAATGCAATAGTTCCTCATGGATGCGAAACAGCCACAGAAGAGATCTTCTCATATATTATATATTATATTTCTGACAGAATGTTACAAGAAACTCTCATATATTCTGTGGGAAAAACATGCTGGCATACAGACATCCCAGGAACAAAAGTCTTTATGAGTTTCTTATTGCTTTACCTAATTTTATGGGAGTCATTTGCTTCCTGTTAACGTCTGGATTAAATCCAATCATGGCTTTCTGAGAAACAGTCCAGTCCTTCAGTATGAGGGAGAGACATCTGGCGTAGAGTTCCCAGACATGCAGTTTGACCACAACATCACTTGCGGTTTATGAAACGATTATGACAGTAGCTCAAAAATATTAAATCAGTAGCATCCAGAATGTCTCAAAGTTTGGCTGTCTGCAAGTGCATTACAGTATTTACGGAACAAAAGATGACACAAAGCATTATAACCATGTCTTGGCTTGAAGGCTGAAACATGCTTCCACTAAAGTAAGTTCCAGTTGTAGTGCTAATCACAGAGCTCAGCAAAAAAAATATTGCTTGTTCACCCAATCTGACAAATTAATTTTGAAAATTAAAAAAAAAAAAAGTCATGATTATATTCAAACCAAACAGAGCTCAGTCTTTGAATACAAATGTCACGCACAAGTAAAACCATCCATCACATTGCCACGGTTACTTTTCTGTTTTTAAATGGTCTCTTCTTGTCTTTGTCCAGAGGACAGACACAGTTGGAAAGAGGGGGGAGCCCTTCTGTGATGGTTGGGCAGTCACCAGCACCCCCTCTATGCCAGGACTCCCTCGGTCTTCTCCATCTGGCACACCAGCGGGAAGATGAAGTGCCAGAACTGCATCTTCCCGTTCTCCTGCACGCTGCTTCCTCTTGTCCTCATGATACAGTCTGGAGACTGCACTCAGTGGGACACACACACACAAAAAAAATTCTAAGCCATTTCCATCAAAAACTACAAACCCTGTCCATATACCGTTTAGAAGCAGCTTAAGACAGCAACCTATCTTCCTTCAACACCACCGCAGCAGTTGCTGTATGCTTTGTGGAAGATTTCTTTCTATAATGGCTGACAGAAAACTGACTTGTTTTCTGCATTCAGTCAGGATGAATTGAGAATATTCCACAGTCCACACCGGAGGTGAGCATACAGTGAGAAGAGAAAGTGCTGGCGGAGGTATTTTTGCGGAGCAAAAAAAATCACAATGTTTGCTAAAATAAAACAAACACAGATTTGTTTCCGAGCAGCTGGTCAGTGCTGACCTTTTGATTTGAAGCTGGACTGCAATTACCCCTAATTACTTCACTAAACCATCCCTACATAGTGAATACCAATTGATTAACCAAGCAAACCCAAGCAAATGAGAATTAAGTCTTTATACTACACTGAAGACTTGCATTGAAAAACTGACCTACGTGTCATATGTAGAGACTTAGGCCTGGGACACAACAGAAGACTTTCCCCATTTTAACCGATTTTAAAGCTGCTGGAGATTTAACTTTTTGGATTGAAATGTCCCTTTATGTCATTAATTACTCATGTCATTTAAAATTTTAATGAATATGGCAGAATTGCTGCATCTAGGTTAAACTGGGTAGGCTAAAAACAAATATATCCATGACATCACATTTTGTGCCCCGCTGATAAAAACTGTGGAACTCCATACTGTACCTATTGAAATAAAAAACACTTCAGTTAAAACCCATTTATTACGGGTAGCTTTTTAACATATTTTCTAAGTGTTTTGAACACATGTTTTCTTTCCTTTTTGCTTATTTTGGATGTTTTATTTGCTTATGTACAGCACTCTGAGAAAGTAAGATTTAAAGTTGCTATAGAAAATAAAGATTATCATTACGATTAGCATCATTATAAAGGCTGCCTGACGCACACCGAATATTCATAATTGTTAAAAATGACTTTATTAAACAATTATGGGTGACAGAGGCAGCCTGATCAAGAGTAAAACTTAATTGGATAAATGGTTAATTAATTTATCAATCCTCCCAGTTTCTATCGATAAAAAGTTTAAAAAGCAAGCAGAGTTGTCGTAATTACAGCAGAGATCACGGAAATACTGTAGCCTGTATTTGGGGAACTTCAAATAGAGAACTTTTGAGTCTAAAAGGACTTTCGCATTGCGTAGTTTTAGGAACTATCCAGCATTGTGGTACCTAGGGAAACAATTTCCACCTCAGGCTGTTTTCCTAGTAGCATTTGCACCGGCAGCAGAAACATCTTTATTTTGCGGCATATACAAACAACTGGTGAATGGAGGACACTGCGATCGGAACTTGGTTTTGTTGTGTATCGTGGGTTTCGTGATAATGGAGATGGAATGTAAACGAACTGAGAGAGTGTGAAAATCTGAAACCTACTATGACAACTTGCAGTGTTACATGTGATCGAGGCTGAGAAAAGAACACAACATGCTGTTATTGCTGTTTTCCATGTATGTGGAGTAAATATTGTACATGGCTTTTTATAAATGCCAGATAGCTGGTGGTTCATATGTGTTGAATTAGCCAATTAACATTCACTTACACCGCTGGTAGTACTTAGTAGTAACATGTGCTCCTGTGCGTTCCTGTCGTACAAACAGGAGAGTTTGAGTACACAAATTATCAACAGGTTAAGTATCTGTTTTTAAAGGGTGAACTTTCATTACCACAGCTGACACGGTTTTCTTCAAATTTATATTTTCAGTAGAAAGTAGGACTGTCTCCTCCCACTCCCACACTCATCCATCCTGTTTGACAAAACTGTCCGCTATATAATGTGTTCTCCAGACTATTATTGGTTTTGTGAATATCTGATGCCACAATAATGCTATAATGCTTTAAACAGGCACTACAATCCAAATCAGTGTTTGACAGTCAACCCACCTACACCACAACAACTACACGTCACCGTACTCTAAACAGAGCTGCACAAGAGTCTCCCTTATCAATGTTCACAGTAGCCCACAGCAAATTTTAATTGTTAAACACACAAGGCCATTAATGCTGCATAAACGTTAAAGAATCCTCTCTATCAGTACTGCGACTCGCAACTCCCTCTACATTCATCTTCCTGAGTGACAGCGCAAAGGACCACATGCATGTCAATATGACAAGCGGCTGCCTGAGTTTATTGGATTATTGAAAATCGCGGTGACAGAAAAGAGTAGCAAGAAGTGAATCAACAAAGACAGCAAGGGAAACTGTGTACGTGTGTCTGCGTGTTTGGATTGGAGGGGGAGGTCACCTTCACACAACTCTCTGGCAGTAATCGTACCTTGGACACGATCTTCTGCCTAATGGAGCCACCACAATGGTGACGGAGGCCCGGTGACTAATGCACTAATCTAATAAGTCACACGCAAAACCAGAAACTGGACATGGCCTGTGGCGTCATCGGTGCACTACAAGAGCTAAGGGTGGGCGGTATGAACAGAATCTTATATAATGGGAGGAGTAATATCTAGACATATTAAAGTGTTTGAAAATGATACACACAAGTCCAATACATTAACATTCTATACTTTTTATTTAATTTATAAAAAAAATAAAACTATATGTTAGTTTTATGCACTGCAAGTGCTACAATTTAAGCCTCACGTCATTATAATGTATTAAAATAGATATTGGGGTTAAGGTTAAGAACACAAAGTTTGCTTAGCTCAGTCAAAAAAACATTTCCGTAAACCACATATACGAGTAGCCTATGTGTGTGTCCATCTCATCTAGCTGGTATTTAGAAGAAGGCCTTAAATCAGTGCAAAAATAGCGGCTACACATTCTGCAATTAATTTACAAACGGTATATGTATTATATGGCTGATTGAGGCAGGAGTAAAGATGCAAAGTCAATAAATGCACAATTGCAAACCTCTGACCACAAATCAGCTGCACTGTTTATTAACATGCAAGCTGCAACACTTTTATGAACCTGGCAACCGCAAACACGCATAAAATGTGTATGCACCAGTATGAACAAGTATCAAAAGAATAGGCTTTCACTAGTAAACAACATGAAAACAATAACAGAGCTGGCTTTCAAAAGTAGCGTTCAACTTGCAGAGTAAGGCCTCTATCTTTGCTAAATAAATCAGAGCAGGGCCTTTCAATTACCTCTCAGCATAAACCGTCAAAGCTGTAACTTACGCAAATAATGTAGAACTTGAAACATGGCGGGGGCTCTTCAAAATAGCCTCAGCTACCGTTGTTATAAAGGGTCTGGGCCGTTTCTAGGCCATAGTCTGTTTCCACTTTTCGTTAAATGGAGATGTCCAATAAAACTGCGGTGTAAATGGTTTATAATGCCACCAGCAGGCCTACTAATGGAGAACCTGTTTTCAATCAGCAGCCAAATTACTACAGAATTAGCTTCCAGACACTTAACTTCTTCACAGGCCTCTAAACACTGAAGAGGCTGAGAAATATGAAAACTCTGTCATTTCAAGATGACAGCAACTTGGGTAGAGAACACAATGGATGACTTTCAGAGTCACGGGGCGCCGAACGAAAGTGAGCAACTGAAGCCTTTCACAGAAGGCCAAGTTAAAAGTGAACAAATGATGGTCACGTTAAAGGAATAGTTAACTCATTTTCATTAGGATTCATGATTTTAAAACCTTAATTTTAAATTAAATTAAATTTAAAATTAGATTAAAATTTGATTTTTATTAAAAAAAATAAATAAGCAAAAGCCTTGTTTAGTTGTTGACTTTTAATACATGGAGCCACACCAGATGGTGAGACAGTATGGAATTTCAAATACAAAACACTATATTCATTATAGCTTAGCACATATTTATAATCTTTCTATTTTGGACAGTATAAAAAGGTGTCTTTTTTTAAACTACAGGTTGTGCATTTGAGGCAGGAAAGGCCTGTTTTCAAGGACAAACTAATTAAATGTAGTGTTTCAAAGCTTTGTCTTTTATTTAGGTGCTCATGACCTTCTAGAAACCTTTACAACATTAAAAATATTCCGACCACACTGACTGTTCCACATGACTCCTTAAAAGTGTTGACTCGGCTGAATTGTTAAAATAAAAGAAACTGTATTCCCATGCCAGAGCCCAAGTCCAAAAGGCACACAGTTCCCAGATATGAGTCCTATAAATGTTGATCCCCGACACCACAACCGATGCATTACAGAAATAAAATCTCTCATTAGAGCCCGGGCCCTGAAATTACCCAAATTCAGCGCATATGGAAACCATAAGACAGCGTCAGCAAGGGGGAAGTTTGCACCAAGTGGCTTTTCAGCATGTGGCAACAGAGGGCCAAGAATTTTGAATGTGCCAATTAGTTCCCTCTGTCAAAATAAAATAGGTAAGTGGGTGGAAGATACTAACATATATCGACAAAACTGCTAAGAAAAAAACTCAAAGATCCATTAGAAACAACTGTGCATCTTGGTTACAAGTTTCACGCTCTTTACTGACACCTGCCATGGCTCTTAAATTATTAATGTAAAACATGCTGACCTAGAGTTAACGTATGCACAACATCTTTTATGTATTTGATTTTACTTTCAGCGGGTCACAATGATTGACTGCATTGTTCGGTCACTCGCCAAAGCAACAAATACGATGACATAAATGCGCCCGTGATCCAATCACACGCGTGCTACTGGGGGCGATATTGTCAGTTCATCTTAATGCCTGTCAAAATACAGACCACAAATTTTCTCCAGCCAGCCTTTAGCCTCAGGAGCCATTCTGTCTTAACGAACAAATCCAGAACTGAAAGAATATTCAACTAATTACACAGTCCAAACGAACAGTAGCACAGAAGACCGCACAGGATCAAGAAACGATGTTGTCTTTGGCCAAATTATTCCAGACTTCTGATGCAATTGCACAAAACTTGCTCTTGAGCTCTTCCAGATCATTTGATATTGCGGGACATGCTTCATGAGCACTCTGAAGTTCCTCATATATGCTTGTTTGTTTATTTTTAATCAATACAGACTCTGGACTGTTGAAAGCCTTTCCTGTAGTGTTCACGTATGGTCATGTATATTATAGGCTCCCTGCTTAAAATAACTTCTGACGTAGAGAATTGCTATGTGGAAGGACCTGGGAAAGGGCCACAAAACCAGCGTAACAAATAATGCATAATGTCTATAGCATAACAAGAGTGGCATTGTTCTGCTGCATGAGCGATGTTAAAGGGACAGTTCACTCACAAATTAAGAGTCTGTGATCATTTATTTACTATCAACCTATACTTTTTTTCATCCTATATGTCTATTTGTATGTAACAGAAGCTGTCAGAGACTGACAGCCTCAGGCACCATTTACAACGTCTGGAAAAAAGACGGTATGAATTTGAAAGGTAACGTTGCAAGACTGCCAGTCTGCAGAAAACATCCTTTTGTGATACACGGAAAAAATAGCCGTAAAGACGCGAGCAACATAAACGTGAGTAAATATAGGATTTAGATTGTGTGCGTTTTAAAACGCGCGAGCTTGAAATCTCACCGACAGATTTCTGTGAAGCCCCACCAAAATATCTTTAAAAACAGGTCAAATAAGACTTTCTCAAAGAGCAGTGTGAACATAAGTGTTAGTTTGCACGGCTTCGTAAAATATTGCGACTTGAAAACATGTACAAACTCTTTATGCGATGTAGCACTGTTTGATTTTAATGCGATTAGAAATACTGAACTCAGCAGACATCGTCTTTAATAAAACCAGCCTACGGCTACATTTTGGTGAAAACTGCAAAAAAAAAAAAAAAAAAAAAAAGACCAATAACGTTATGTTTGTATAACACATCTATATGGGAGTGTGCGTTTTAAGATATGCACGCTCATCCACAGACGGTGGCATCTTGGGGGAAAAAAATGCACTAAATCTTGTCCATGTACGTGTTTTGAATTAATTTCTGTACGCTTTTTCCTAATCACACTAGACTGAATCAGTTCAAATGTATGCACAAGTATATAAAACATTGAGACTATTGCACGCCACTAATCTGTGGCATAATTTACACGAGATGAAGCATCTATGTGACACAGCCACCCTTTAACGTTAGTGACATAAGAATGTCCCGCGTCACTTGTTCTGTATGTTTGCCTTTTACCAGAGAAAATATGCGCCGGGTATTACGGAATACATGTGGTCAATAGTTCAACTTCCCAAGTCATCATTAGTTAGTTCATTTGCATGACAGAAGTACATTGCGCCCTGCACTTGCTCTTATACCACGAGGCACTAAAATGAGAATCACAGCAAGAAAATATAATCAGTCTTGCTTACAACTTGCTATTCTGGGAGGGGAACTCCCCTACAGACTGCAAAGCACCCTAAACTAAAGATCTGTAAGTTTTTAAACCGCTCGGTTAGCTAGTATACTAGCTTAGCCGACGTCAACTCACCCGTTAGTTTCTCGGAGAAATACTAGAATTTAGCGGTGGCTCCAAACCTCGTGGCTGAGAAGCTTGTTCGTTAATGCAAATAATTATCTCCCTTAAAGTACTGCTCTATGCAAAGCAATGGCATGAGCTAGACAGAACGAAAAAGTAAACGCGTTGAACTCACCGTCTCCCCGTTCCGCCGCGGTTTGCATTTCTTTCCGTGCACGGCAACCGCTCGTTTCACCCGGTTCAGTTGGCCACTTACAAATCCACTTTTAAAAATCGATCGGAAAATTCTTTGATTCCACAGAGTAAGGACTTCTTTTACTAATGTGCCACGCGGCTGTTATAATCCCGTTCTTGAAACTGGTTTCTATAACTACGGTTGAGTGGAAAAGCTTCTATTGTTGTGAATCCAGAGTTAGTGTCTCACGGACTTGTGCTCCAGAACGCTCGGAGACTCTCTGCTGGTCTGCCTGCCTACAGTCCCCTCAATCACGCTGTCTCCCTCCCTGCCTGCCTGCCTGCCTGGCTCTGGCTGGCTTACAGGTTGCTAGCGCGCATTTTCGGAAACATTCGTGACCATTCGGCGGTTCACGAATCGATTAGATTAGTCCCCGCTTAGATTAGTGTGCTTGCTTTATGATACGCGGGTATTTAGTGGGTTTAACCTAAACCAATCCAGAAATTCAATCAGATTTACCCCAAATAAAATGCATTTAATCAAAGATGGTTTGTAATAATTTTAATGTATTATATTATTACAATATCAATCAGCTCAGGGACACACACATCCTACAGAAATATGAAACACTCATTATTAAAGCTTACATTATCCATAATTTAAATAAAACAACAAATAAATGAATTAAAATTCTTCTTAAATAATATAAATTAAATATTGAATGAATCCCAGTTTAATTACAGGTGGCCAAAATAATTTTCCCTTCAAAATAATTATTTACTTTAAAAAATATCAAATATAATGCCCAGCAGTCTATTCGTTTGTCATATTGGGCCAGATAGATTCGGTGCTCTCATATATTAGTGATGTAGAAACATTTTTCTACTCTTGTGCTCTTTTTTTTTCTTCTCATTTGTCATTAAACTAGTCAGACACTTTTGAAAGGAATCCATTACATGCTCTTTTAATTTAAGGCAGAGTCATTTTAGTGGGCTTTTTTTGTTGTTGTTGTTAAGGGTGCAAAAATATTCCCAGTAAGCAAACACTTATTTATTGGCTGCTGAATTTTGCAGAGTAACTATTTTGGATAGACATGGAAAATGCATAAAATACAACCAAGGTCAAGTCTCAAGGAGGGATTTGTACGGTGTGTCATACGCAGGTAGCATATCTTACAATATGATGACATCATCTGCGCTTAAATGTCTGGCCAGATCTATCATAAATGGCATAAAGGCATCAAATTAAAAAAGCATAATTTGTGATGTAGCACACCGGTCCAGCTTATGGGTGTTTTTGGTATCCTCTCAGAAATCCCCTGGCAGCAGCTGAACCGGTAAGCTCACTTAAAGGCTGCTATGAAATGGAGAGTAGAATCCTCTTGACAGGTAAGGGCTGCCACACCTCAGGATTAAGATGTACTGTTGGTGATTTTGAAATGTGAAATATTAATCAATTCTATCTAGTAGGATTTGCTCCCCTGAGAAAGCTGTCCGTATGATGGAGGATTCTTTTATCTAATAGTTTGGGACATTTTAAGAATGAAAACTATGTTACTATAACCATGGCTTTACTCATGGCTTTCTGCTGCAAATTATCTCCTTAGCTTTTGTTCTATGTGAAGGTTGTAGCCTAACAAAATCAGTAACTGTAAATAAGAGTCGGTTATATACAAAACACATTTAACCGCAAAATGCTTTGATTGACCAATCAGAATCAAGGACTGAATTTTCTGAATTTTGAAGTATGCTGGGAGAGTATTTCCTTAAGGTTTTTTGTTGGCTGTTTATTTATTTATTTATTTTGAATACATTTTAACTAGAGAAATGTACACATTAGTGCTACAGAAGTTTACAGGGATGAAAGCTGTACTGGTGACAATCGAAAAATATGGTGACTTTGATGGTGTTATTGAAAAATCAAAGCTATAGAATGTTCAACAGCACTGATGTGAGAAGAAGATGTCAGAAGAAGAAGAATGTAAGACTTCCAAAGTATGGCAGCGGTGCAAGTCAGTCAGATTATCAAGTGACAGATGACAGTGGAGTGGTTGAGGATCATCTCTAATTGGATGATTTTAATAGAATAAAATGGAATCAAATGCAGTGCATATAAAGGCTTAACATTAAAAATATGTTAAAACTGTCATTTTGAAGTCTTTCTTAAGGGATAGTTCCCCTAAAAATATAAATTCTGTCTTTAATTATTCACGCTTATGTCATTTCAAACCTGTAAGACCTTTGTTCATCTTCGGAACACAAATGAAGATATTTTTTGATTAAATCTGAGTCCTTTTTGACCTGAATCTTTTTTTTTTTTTTGAAACAGAAGAGAAAAAAAAAAATGTTAATTGAAGTCGTTATTTTTGTTTTCTTTGTGCATAAAGCATATTCTTGTAACTTTCTCAAATTAAGGTTGAACTACTGATGACACATGGGCTATTTTAGCAATGTGCTTACACAGTGTTTCTGGGCTTTGAATGTGATAGTTCCAATGCTCAGGGTCAGAAAGATCTCAGATTTAATAAAAATATCTTAATTCGTGTTCTGAAGATGATAATTAATTATAGAAGTTTTCTTTCATTTTTGCTGGACTATCCTTTTGATATAGTATGTATAAAGGAACAAGTACAGTGCAGTATAATGTGTGTGATGGTACTGTCATGATTTCCCGTTGGAGTGCCCACAAGTCCCTCCAGAGGGCACTCCATCCAGAAGGTCACCTCATCACCACAGACTCTCAGACTGTTTTCCGGACTACATTACCCAGCAGCCATTGTACCATCACACCACCACTTGATCAAACACACCTGCACCTCATTATCCACGCTCACACTCTCTATAACAGCTGCATACAAGCCAGATTCACACTCCACATTACTGCGAAGTCATGTTTTCCTTTTTTTGAGTGTTTTGACCCTGCCTATCTGACCACGAGTAAAGCTTGTGAATGGTTCTGCACGTCCCTGTCTCCTTTGTTACAGAAACTAAACATGGGTAGGGACGCTTGGAAATGCAACCCAAGGAAAGCCTGACTTCGCAGTAATCTGGAGTGTGAATCTGGCTTATATACAGGTGTTAATGAGAGTGTGGGCCTGGATAATGAGGTGCAGGTGTGTTTGATCAAGTGGTGGTGTGATGGTGCAACGGCTGCTGGGTAATATAGTCTGGATAACAGTCTGAGAGTCTGTGGTGATGGGGTGACCTTCTGAATGGAGTGCCCCCTGGAGGGACTTGTGGGCACTCCAACGGGAAATCAAATACACATAGGTATATTATATAAAATAAGAACAAATTTGGCACAATTATCGTATTATTATTAGTTCATCATGCCTGTAGCAACTTAAATCATTTATTTGGCAGCTGTTGCACAATTCCTAGTTCAGTACTATTGGGGTCTGTTTAAATAACTTCATCCGTTCTGTTCCTGTTATCACTGTCAGACTGTCCTCCACATATAGGGTTGCAGGAGTCATTTCTTCTCCAGAAATCCTTAAGGGAATCTGCTTTTTCATGTTCTTTTGTGGGAGCCATCAGCAAATGGATATGAGATGGTTAATTTTTAATTCTGCATTTGTGAAGTCATGTTTTTGATGGGTGGAAAGAGCGCTAATGGGGCCAGATTGGGTATCATTGCGGATATCTGGGAAGGACCCTTGGGACTGCTTGGCTGAGCTCCATTAATGTCTTGAAAAGAGAAGGCACTTGGAGACACCCTGTCCAGCTATTGACCCTCATTGGCAAAATGAAAGCTCACGTTGGGGGTTTATTGAGTGTGTGAGGTTCATTAGAGAGGAAAGAATTTGGTGAAAATCTTCACTGTGAATGATAGAAATCATAAAAGCACGTTCAAACTGTATAGTGCATCTTTTAACCACGGAGCCACAAATAACATTAGGCATCTAACACCAAACCTCAACACATACTTAACCAGAATAGCAAAGAGAAGTGCTCATTTCTGAAGCGATAGATTATGCACCGTGGGCTTTCTTTCTTTGAGTAGCTAAAATGATTTCCTGGCTTTCAATGGCAATGAGTGTGATGATTGTTTTTATTGACTCAGATGTTCCATTAAGGGAGAGTGAGCATTTGCAAAGAGAAGCTGACAGCAGCTCTGTTGTTGTGATGTTCTGGTGCTGGACCTTACACCAGGGTCATTAGCAAGCCTTTATTACAGCTCCACGCTCACTGTCCCACCACACACAATTTTTGTCAGTTCTCAAACTGCCTGAGAACAACTTTGGATGGACTGCAACAAAATTGCAACACACTACAAAACTCCACCTACTGTAAAGGATGAATGTCAATGGGGTCCAAAAACAAACAACACTTCCAGTTATCCAATCAAATGGATTTAGCTGGTTTGGTGGGGATAACAATCATACTTAAAGTCACTTATTATCTTAAAAGACAGAAAATTCAAAACAGGCTTAGCGCAAAGTAATAAAATTTGAAGTAAAGTGGTCAGGTCTGTAATTTCCAGCACCGCAATGAAATGCAATTGAGGTCAATACCATTCCAGAGATGGCCAGCAGACAATAATTGCTTCTTGTTTGTCAAATTTAACTTTGCCTGCAACCCTCAGATACACATAAAGTGAAAATTGATTTTGCCAAATCAAGTTAAGAATTATTATTGGTTGTTGTTTGTGCTGCTGCAACAGAAATGCAAGGGTGGCCTGATGACTCGGGGCCAATGTGAGAGAGTTTATAGCCAGTGTTTTGTGAGTATTGTTAAAAACAGTGCCGTTTTAAAGTAAAAGAGGTAATGATACGTACGCTCTAAAAAATACTCTCACATAAAGATAACACAAATCATATCACATTAAAATCAGAAACATAATTACTAGAGGAATCAGGAATAAATTTGAATCATTGAACATATTCATACATTTATTTCCAACCTATGCAATCGTCAAGCTAAATAAAAAAAATGGTTGGAAATTAACATCACATGTCAGCCTTTTAGAAATTTATTTCTGAACTTAAAGGCTCTTAAAATATAATCTGGTGCAACCATCGAGCAAAATGCATATTCTCTTTGAAGTGTACACATCTTAATATTTAAAATAATGCTAATGTAATAATACAATATATATATATAAAATTTCTGAACTTTATATGTTTGGTGAGTTGCACCACATGACCTTTACAACTAGGCCTCGTCATAAAACGGTTAAATTATATGAAATTTTACTTAACTTGAACCTTGACATAAATGAGTTGAACTCTTTAAATTTAAGTTTAAGTTTTTAAACTATTTGTGTCCATTTATATATATATATATATATATATATATATATATATATATATATAAACATACAGTATATCTTTATTGTT
>JAUMHG010000034.1:6424540-6438050 GCA_032359395.1 Enteromius anoplus
TACATACAGTATATCTTTATTGTTAAGGCTGACAAAGAAAAAGTATAGAGAAATCAAAACCATCATAGACACAACACTATTCGGATTCCACCTGTCCATGATATTCATCGCCTCACTAACGGCTTATAGAGCTTGTCCAGCTTTCACCCGTATGAGCATATGATTAGTATCCCTTTCAGATCTCCATCCCATGTCCCTTGTCCTCTCTCCACAGATCATTACAGTAATAGGGCAGGCTCTATTACCCCAGCGCAGTCCAAGGCAGGTCCCCAAGAGATGGGACCTGCCTTACTGCTGTACGATGTCTTTAATTTCACGCTTTGTTAATGTCCTCCATCTCCTCGTGTCCTGCTCCATGCCCTCTGCAAGTAAAGCAAGGATCACATCCTGTGCGCAGTTACTGATTTGACCATGCCTTAGGGAACACTCCCCCTTGCTCTCACACCACTGTCTACTGGGCCAAATTGCTCTTGCAGAACATACTATTCAGGTAATGTGGGTTTATTTGATGTAAGGGAAGACAATGGGTGAGGTGCAAAAAAATAATTGTTTGTTTTATTTTGAATGTTGTGTTTCCTTTATTTCACTTTATGTATTATTTACAGCTGTACATTTCGATTACAATACACATTTTTAAGGGTCTCAAATTTCAAATGAGTATTAAAATGAATTTTGAGGTAGCACTAAGCTGTTACACACTGCGTGAAAGGTAATTTTCATAAATCCATAATTGGGGCACTTTAAATTCTCAGTCTGATGGCACCTATTCACAACAGAGGATCCATTGGTGAGCAAGTGATATCAGTGGTAGTGCTAAATTCTTCAGTATCTGAAACAAAATCATCTACATCGGCTGGACTGCCTGAGGGTGAGTAAAGTATCAGCACGTTTTCATTTCTGGGTGAACTATTCCTTTAAAAATTATTGATGCTGGAAAGCACATTTACTCAAATCCAACAAATGATTGGTCTAAATATTAAGAAGCACATCAGCGAGGTTACTATCTCACACCCACACTGGCCTTCACGACGGTCTAGTGCAAACACTATACGTATGTGAAACAATGTGTGCTCTTCTCTGCAGTCAAAGCAGCAGCCACGTAGTTCTGACCTTTCCATGTAACCATGGTTGCTAGAGGAACAAAGAATCCTTGATAGAAAAATCTTAACACCCCATCTCGCTCTCCATTTGAGAGGCAAATGTCTTATTTCTCTTTCGTCTTCTTTTTCTCCTTCTTGCCAAACTGTTTAGGGACTATTGTAACATTTCAGGCCTCCAGACCAAATATGTGAGGCAAAAATGTAGAACAAAAGGCTGGGAAATGGAATGGAGGCCCTCTGACAAGAGAAGAAAAGGAGTCTTCGTGGTGTGCTGGGGGTCTTGTTTCCCAGACAAGTAAACGGGTAACCAAATCTCTTTGTGGGTGAAGTCAGGGGGTCTCCAGTGTGACTGCATTGATCTGCAATCTGCAAGACAGAAAGAAGAGAACAGAAGCCTGGCCCCGCCACACATGGGAGACTTATCACAGGCCCGCAGATGGTCCATTTCCAAATCAACCAGTCGATGCCTTTACACACTTCGATTCTTTTTCTATTTCTCCAGAACACAAATGTTAATGGAGGCGTTGCCGGTAATTATCACAATGCCAGACTTAAGGATGCAAGAGATGAAGATAATGTAAAAAGTGACCTTAAAGATTAAATGCAAATTACATTTTTAAGTACTTTACACTTTATTTACATGAAGTAATTGTGCATGTCAGTTCAACACTAATCTAAATATATTAACACAATTTATTGTTCAACAGTAGAAAACAAAGCGTAATAGAAAAAGAGTTATTTTAGGCCCCTGGAAGTATGTGTGTCCCCAACCTGTTTCATTTCTTAAGCTGTTTGTGTCAAACTACCCATTTTATTAGGCCTAAAATCATATGCTACAAAAAATTAATAAATAAATAAACGACAAAATGAGCATGGCACTAACAACACCAAGCCAATGGATCTGATTGACCTTGTGTGAAAAGCGTGTTGCTCCAGATAAAAGTGTCTACTTTTAGAAAGCAGGAGAAGTCAAGTAATGAAAACAAAAGTATTTCAATAAAGATGAAAACAAAACTTGGAGTGGCATCCATAAACTATAAAACGAGACATTCAAAACCGACGTAACACATACATTGACTGACAAACTAGAACTCAAAAAGACAGGGCTTTATACACAGGGGTAAATAAACTAAACACAATGCAGGTGAGGAAAACAGGTGGGGCTCAATCAACTAATAATGACATGAAGACAGGAACAACCAAATATGGGCAAACAGGAAGGGATACAAAAACGAAACCAAATACAGGAAGGCATGAAAATGAAACCAAGCTAAGAATACAAAAACAGACTTTAAACAGAACTTAGACAGACATAAATGTTACACTACTGAAGCAAAAGTTCCACACTTTGGCAAAATGGTACTGTAAGCCAACATTATAGAAACTGTTCAACATCCCAACATAACACCAAACACATAAACTGACACTTAATTTGTGCATTTATTTGAAAGAGAAGTATCCGTTGAACTATACATGCTACTGGTTACACAAAGAATGCTTGAAACTAAAAAAAATATATAAAAAATATTGTATAAAAAAAATAATATTTTTGAGGTCAGTAAGATATTATCTCTCTATTCATTAAAAGAATCCTGAAAAAAAAAAAAAAAAAAAAAACAGTATCTCATCTTCACAAACATATTAAGCAGCACAACATTTTTCAGAAATAGGAAATGTTTCTTGATTACCAAATCAGCTTAACATATGTTTTTATTATACATTTCGATCAAATAAATACAACATTATTAAGTAAGTACTTAATATTGGCAAGTATAGTTTTGTTTGTTTTGAATGTCAGGAATAGTAAGTGTCTAAAAAATGTAGGCAATTCTATATGTAACCTGAAATATTAATTTATTGTCATAGTACTTAATGTAGGAATGGATCTTATGGAATGGAAAATCATAACTTTTCCATTTCAGGACAGTTCATGTTTTTACTGAAATATGAGGTGTGCCAAAATAAGAAGGTTATAAATTCCAGACCAGTAACCAAAATTATGCATGTAGTCCCACAGATTTCATCTTAATTATAATAAATGAATGAGTGGATTGTGATTACATGTGACCACTTAAATGGGCAATTCTTCAATGTGTCACACATTAACCCATAAAACCAAATAATGTTTGCCATGATAAATGTTAAGTTTTCAATCCAACTGTCCTCTTGTGGTATGTTTATGGAAGAATTAATGAACCTTGGATTAAATCTCAAGGCTGTACGATTTTCTCAGCCGACAATGACCCAGTTATTAATGAATGTTTGATTAACACAGAGTTACGGAAATGCCTTTAATTATCGTGTCTACGTAAAATGTGTGCCGTATCAACCTTGCATACGAAATCACAGTGTCAGCTGAAGTCAACTCTTTCTGAATTTCTCCTCTTTTACAGCATTTATTCTTGACAAATGTTGTGACATGCCGACAGAAGATGGAGCCTGGCTATTGTGTGAGATCCCAGCATGCTTCTGGTTGCTTAGGAACCAACAATAATGACCCGTTTCCCCCCCTGCTGCCCTAAGTTTTAGAAATCCTCTCTATCTTACTTTTGAGAATTGGTGCCACATTCTTCTCATGATATTTTTTCAGTGTTTTGATTCACTGCAGTGTCAAATATTCTTGCAGATAAGTCATTTCAGTTTTACTCCATTAACAAAAATTCCAGAGAATCCTCAAAATAAATAAAATGTCATTTTAATAGAATAATGCAGATGGTATAAAGATGATTATTACTTGAACTAAGTTCTTATTTTACATAGAAAGGTGTGTGACAGGACAATGGAACTCTGGCAAGGTGACCCTTTCGCTGATTTATGGGCTGTGGTTGCCAAGCCCCCAAAGGAAGAGATTTGTCATCAGTGTCCCACCAGTATAGGGTTACCAGCTTCAAGTCATCTAGCTGTCCTCTTTGGGCATCAGTGGCATAATAACACAGATTATAAGCATGTTGCATCTCTATTTCATACCACTGGGCAGTATTGGATACTATATGCCCATCAACTGAGACATGGAGTAGCGCACTATTCCCAGCATTCCTTTCACATACTGTACATCTGGACTGACTCTGTCATGAGCTCTATGTTGACCTAAAATCACAAGTATTCAGGCTATTGTTTTTTTGTTCTTGGTTTTGTGTCAATGACAAAAAAAATAAATAAAAATAACAACAATAAATGTTCGCTTTGAAAATAAATAAAAGATAAACATTTAGTAACAATCTAACATTTTAAACAGTGGCTTCTTAACATTTTGACTTAATTTATATTTATATTTGACGTTTTATTTATATTTACTTCGCAATTTAAACAAAGCTGCTTGTTTTTATGTTTTGTTATTAAAGAAATTGACATTTTGTGGCTTTCAAGAAGTTTCAAGAACGGAATGTGCTTTTTATTAAGAATTTTTTTTTTTTTACATGAATAGCCTCAGTTTATTTTTGATAATATTTGATGTAATTATACATAAATTAATTAATATTTATTATATTTATATAATGCAATAATAATTAATGTAATTTTTTTTATGAAATGGTAGTGAACTGCTATTTAATAAAAAAAGTTTTTCAGAAAAGTAGTGGAGGGTTATTATAATATTAATAGCTGGATCACTTTGAAACAGATTTAATAACCCACCCTAACTGTGTATCGCATCATTGATCCTCTTGCTTGTATTCACCCCAAAGTATCACCTTCAAAGCATTTATGGCCCATAATAAGATAAGCTTGTGAAACTGAGAGTATGTTAGCCTGCAATAAAGGCCTCTGCTGACATTAATAGCAATGCTATAAATGTAATTATATTTTCAGGAAATAACCACGTTCCTTCAAACAATACAACCCATGCAGGTTAATGGAGGGTCAGCTGCACGAAAGAAGCAGAGCCATTACATAAGCACACCAAAAGTAGTATTACATAAATGATGAGCGAGGTGGAGGCACACTGCACTGACTGAAGCTTGTCAGATGCACTCGTTCTCGTGGGAAAACCTGTGTGCAGAGAGCTCACCTCAGAGTCGGCAGATCTGAGCCATCACTGGGTAAAGAAGCTAAATAAAGACAGGCCTATCAGCCGCACTCCCCTAGGACAAGCTGAGGAAAGGTGGGAGAGCTGATGTGAATATGCGACTGGGCGGGAGCCGTACTGAGCGACGTAAGGAAGAGGATTAGCCGTTGATCTCTTGTTGTTGTTTTGCATGGCTGTCTTACAGGAGCTTGAGGATGAGGATGACGGCTCCGGGCTCGCCTGTCCACACCCCCACACACTCAGCTGACACACACTGCCTTTGCTCGCCAGGTTCTTCCAGGAACCGCGAAAATAGAGTGAGCGGTTAGGAGTGGGTGTCATCTGTAACTTATTTGCATCCGCACTGAGTCTGCTTTCCGTGGCTGAGGTACAGACATCAATAGGTAGAAATCCATGCATATGGAAATGTGAGAAGTTCTGCTTCGAGTCCAAACAACCTAGATGAAGATTCACTTGACCTTTCTTTCAGAGGTTATCTGTGCTTTTAGAAGTGTTCACACCTGATGCTCAGGGGAGTCTAGTAAATGATGTTACTCTAGAAAAGTGAACAAAACAGAAATACTTTAAAAGTAAGGCTGTTTGAAATATTTAAACAGTTTAAAACCATTTGTTTTGACTTTTTCACATTTAAAGATTTAGTTTTTAAAGAAATATCTCATGGTAGCCTAAGCCGCATTTATTTGATCAAAATACTATAAATAAAGAATAAATTCTGAAATATTATCACAATTTAAAACAACATTTTGTCAAATGTCATTTCTTCCTGTAATGGTAAAGCTGAATTTTCAGTAGTCTTTAACATTAAATGATCCTTTATGGATGAAGATACATTTTTACGTTACAGTTAATAGGTATTCATTTCTTTACATGTTATAAACTTACTGTTACATCCACACCAGGCTCCACCCTCACAGACACGCAGCGAGCACCCTCACCTGAGTATTAACCAGCCACACCTGCTTCTTCCGACTCTTAGGTGTGACCGTAAGCCTTTCCTCCGGCTATCCCCCGCAAACTAATGGACAGACTGAAAGAAAGATTCAGAAAGTGGGGCGGTTTCTCCGTACCTTCTGCCATGACCACCAGAACACTTGGAACCAGTTCCTGGGCTGGGCCGAGTACGCCCAGAACTCTCTCCGCCAAGATACCACTGGCCTCACTCCGTTTCAGTGCGTACTCGGTTTCCAGCCCCCACTCTTTTCCTGGTCAGGAGAACCATCTGACGTACCTGCCATCGACCACTGTTTCCGGGAGAGCGACAGGGTCTGGGACATCGCTCACCAACATCTTGAGGGGGCAGTGCGTAGGCAGAAGACCACCGCGGACTGAAGTTGCTCTGATGCTCCTACTTACCAGGTGGGCCAAAAGGTTTGGCTTTCAACTAGGTACATTAGCCTACGCCTGCCCTGCAAGAACCTCAGTCCCAGATATGTTGGTCCCTTCATCATCACGGAGCAGGTTAACCCGGTCACTTACTAATTACAATTACCACCTCACTACAGAATACATCCCACCCTTCATGTCTCCCTCCTCAAACCATGTCATGATCCTCTTTTTCCTCCCACAGAGCCTGGTGTAGAAGAACCCCCTCCTCCCATGGTCGTCGAGAAAGGAACCATCCATCAAATAAAGGAGATTCCTGACGTCATGGTGGTTGCTTGGAATATCTTATTGACTGGGAAGGATACGGACCTGAGGAAAGATGGTGGGTTTCAAGAGATGACGTCCTAGATGAAACCTTTCTCAGAGAATTCCATGAGACTCACCCAAACCGTCCAGCACCCTGAAGCAGAGGTCGACCACCACACCTGCTCTGCACACCTGACACCAATCACCACACCACATAAAAAGCACATTCACCAGCTCACTCACTGTCCGAGCTCGTTATTCGTAAGTGGACTCTTTCATTGCTCTCTCCTTGTGAATGTACTTACCTTGTGCTTACCTGTGATTCTCCAGAGTTCTCCGTCATCATCTGCATGAATGTCCAATCCTCTCTGATTCCACTCCTTCCATCCTCCTGGATCGTCTCTGTGGTGTGTGTGTCTCCATCGGTGTTGTGTGCTCCAACGAATCCTTCTAAAGAACAAGAAAGACTTTCAGTTTGTTTGTTATTTCTGTTGAATTGGATCCTTATACTGTTGAGTTACCTTTTTGAGAAGAACCTGTGTTGAATAAATTATTATTGTTTACTTCTACAACCTTGTCTGTCAGCTTCCTTAACACTTACAAGTTAGCACTTTTTCGTCCATAAAATTTCTGTAATACAATATATATATATATTTTTCCCAATGAAATTAATGATCATATTAAATGATATCTAGTACATCAAAAGCATACAATAATAGGATAAATTTCTTTAGTATCAATGAAGGATCCTTACTGGGACTGTGAGGCTACATAACAAAAAAGAAAGGGAGGCTGGGAAACACTGTCCTAGAAGTTCTGAAGTGGTGGGATGAATTTCAGTATCGCTCAAAGAAAGAGTGTATCAAAGGGCCGCGGTCTGCTTATTTTGCTTTCAGGAAAGTAGGTTGGCATAGTGCTTTAGTCATGGAGCATCCTTAAGAGGCTTGGTGCGATCCAATTAAAAACAGCTTCCTGGTGGCTGTCATTGCAGCCAGCTTTGCTTCTCAGTTAAACAGGAAAGTCCTATTCTCTAGCCACCCACTAAGACACCTCAAAGACCGCCAAATCTGTTTTCATCATGATCTGTCATGTTAATATAAAGCGTGTGAAGGTTATCAGCTTAATTAAATATCCACAAAAGAACTGATGGAATTAAAATACAGATGCAAACACACGCACACACACACACGATATGCAAAATTATAATTTCATAGTTGGCGAATGAATATAAAAAATGTTTGCATAAAAATCATCAGTATGCCTATATTATATATTTTTTTCATTTTTAAAATGTAAACCTTTTAAATATCTCAGTTAAACAAGCTGCATTTATAATTGCATAACATAATGTTTTTTGTTTGTTTATTTATTATTATTTTTGGTCCCACTTTATATTTAAGTTTCCCTAATACCTGTGTACTTCTATAGCAACTAGATGTGTATGTAGTATGTGACCACAGTGTACACACTGGTACATATCTACAGCTGTAATATTTCTGTAACTACACACATGTAACAACCCTCAGAATGGTGTGTGTGTAAGTACAAATGTGTAACAGGACATTGGTAACAACACTTTTTGGTAATGAAAGTACAAATATGTAACAGGACTAACAGTATGTAATTACTCTGACGTTACACAGCAGCGGGCAGTAAATTAGGCTTTACATATAAATTGTGGTTGGTGGAATTTTAGCAGATCACTTGCGCACCAATGGATCTACTGCAGTGAATGGGTGCCATCAGAATAAGGGTAAAAACAGCTAATAAAAACATAAATAATCCACAAGAGACAACCCTTTCATAAAATAATATATATATAATGTATAAAGAAGTTGTAATGAAGAATTTGTGTATTATAGGGACAGCATTTCACTTTTGACAAGATGTTATTGTGGATTATTGTGATGTTTTTATCAGCTATTTGGACTCTCATTCTGATGGCACCCATTCACTGCAGAGGATCCAAACTAATTCACCTAAATATTTTCTTTTAAAACATTATTGATTTACTTACAAAGCTACCTTCTCCCACCTTTTCTTGTTTACAAAGCTTACCTGTGTAGAGCACAAGATAAAAAATACTGGTTATGACAATTTTTTTTTTTTCCCATGAGAGAAGTGTGTCATCAATAGTGGAAAACAAGCTTCTCCAACCATTCGCTGCTTCTTCCCAGCTTCAAAGATCTCATCTGGTGGGTAGCAGGCTGAGCGATGAACTGTGTTTGTTTTAAATACATTCTGAAAGCCCTCTGGCCGTCTGGTAAAATCAGATGAGTCACATAGAGGTGAACGAAGCGATAAGAGAGGAATGAAACCGCATCTTTCAAGCCTCTCTCCGCTAGCATCACGTTGAGAGTCACCCCCCATTAACCTGAGAGATATTGCCTGGATCCTCTCTGGCCGCTTTAGGGCCTGTACAATAGAAACAGGATCAAATAACCCTTCACGCCTAAAGTGGGTGCTGCAGGCACCTCTCCCTGTCGATATAGACGTCACTTTAGCGGTACATGTTCGAAAAACTACAATAACCACCCATGCCGATCACATTTCAGCTTCGCTTGCGCTGATGCGATGACACATCTCTGAAAATGCAATGAATTATTAATAGGGTGGTGTAGAGATTTACGGTCTCGCTGGCCTTTCACTAAAGACTCTTTTAGAGGTCCAACAGACTGTGTTGACTGGGTGGAGTGGTGGGTGAGAAGCGATATCCAGTTCTGAGTATAAAGAATTAATGAGATCAGGCTGATCTATTGCACACTCAGGTGTGATTGCTGCGAGGAAAGGATACATCACAGAGTGGGAAATACAGTACCGCTGGAAAGTAATCAGTGAGACTTCTATTTTGAAGTGCGAGAGCCGATGAGCGTATATGGTCCTTTATGTCCTGCATAGTGGGAACAAAGTAACACATGAAAATAAACTTCAAACAAACTCTTAAGACTACTCCAGTCAGTCACATACTCACAAAAATCTATATACCTGACAACATTACTTTTCCTTTGAGGTTTTTGTTGTAAAGAAGCTTGTATTTGCCTAGCTTTATGTATTCTTAGTTATCTACACCTACAGTTATATGATATGATATATGCAGTATATACATATTTGATATATACAGAGATATATAATAGCTTTGTTGAAAATGCACTTACTTTGAATGTTGGTGTCATGTAATACTGTCTCCAGGTGTGTTTTTTCCCCCCATTAAGATAGCAGAATAACTATACAGTATGAACACACACACATAGTCTGGTCAGCTATCCTTGTAGGGAATCCCCATAGGCGTAATGGTTTTTTGACTGTACAAACCATATTTTCTATTGACCTACACCAACCCTACACCTAACCCACTGGAAACTACAGGTATTTTTACTTTTTCAAAGAAAATCATTCTGTATTATTTATAAGCTCAATAGGAGGTGACCATGACACAAGTTCCCATGAATCTGTGTGTATTCAGGTTTAAGTCCCCACAAGGATATACATTTACATTTAGTCATTTTGCAGACGCTTTGTTCCAAAGCGACTTACAGTTGGGGGATACATGAAGTAACTCATCTTACGGCAAACGGACAGGAAGTGCTCGTAATACCATGCCTCACTGTACACAGGTACTGTTCAAATAGTACAAGCTGGAAAGGAAAAGGAATAAAGATTTTTTTTTAAACAGAAAAATTTATGATAAAGTCAGCTAGTATAGAAAGAGATGAGTTTTCAGCTGTTGTTTGAAGATTGAGAGGGATCCAGCATCCCGGATAGGGGTGGGAAGATTATTTCACCAGCCAAGAACAGTGAACGAGAACATTCTGGAGAGTGATTTCAAACCTCTCTGTGATGGTACCGTGAGGCGTTGCTCACCTGCAGATCTCAAGCTTCTGGAAGAGATGTAGATTGGTAAGAGTGAGTGGAAGTAGGCGGGTGCTGAGCCTGTTGCTGTTCTATATGCAAGCATCAATGTCTTGAATTTGATGCGAGCTGCAAACAGGAGCCCAGTGCAAGGAGTTAAAGAAAGGGCTTGCTGAGAACCAGTCCTGCTGCTGCATTCTGAATCATTTGTAGAGGTTTGATTGTGCTTGCAGGAAGTCCAGCCAGAAAACCATTGCAATAGTCCAGCCTAGAAATGACAAGGGCCTGGACAAGAAGTTGTGCAGCAGGCTCTGTTAGGAAGGGTCTGATCTTTCTGATGTTGTGTAAAGCAAACCTGCAAGATCAAGCAATCTTTTTGCATTAGATATATAAACCAAACCACACACACAAAAGTGAATTGTGAATTGTGGATACTTTCCATTGACATATATTACTTATGTACTGATCTAACTCTAAACATACCCCTTACAGAAAACCAGTTAGCATTGTTACACTTTCAGACAAACACCCTTGTGGGGAATGCAGGCAAGTATCCACGTTGTTAAAATTTCAGGTTTTACTATACTTGTGGGCACAATGTAATATAAACAACGTAGCATGAACTAAAACACACACACACACACACACACACACACACACACACACACACACACACACTTTGCATTAGATTTGGTTCTAAATGAAAATGTGAAGTATGTTCATCCAGTATTGCAAACAACGTGCAAAAGTTTATAGATGGTAGCTGATAATTCCTCCACTATTCTTCCACCAATCTAACTCTGTTTTTATGGAGAGATCGCTGATATCATTTTAAAGAAGCTGAATAGTATCTAAATGATATTTTTATGTAAATACTATGAATATAATGCAGTTTACGGGTGTTTGCAGAGTCTTGTGCTCGAGTCCATCATGGACAGCAAGAACACTGTTTATTCTCATTTCACATATGATTATATTAACATCGTGAACTTGTGAACTTTTTTGCATTACAATTACGAACAAAACCCTGCAAAGTTCAGAATTACATCAGGCTACAGACAGCATGATAAATCAGCAAGAAGTGCAAAGACATAACCATGTCCCGTGGCCCGACACTATTCTAAAACAAGTGGATGATGAAATTAATTCTTGCTAGACTAGTTTTGGTCTGCTAGTTCTAAGCCATCTGGGACATTGTCATTTGACAACCTGAAGGCGGAAAGAAGAACCGTTTGAGATGCAGTCCATTGCGTCTTATTTGAATGGGAACATTTTGTCACTCTATGCAGATGTAAGAATATAATGTGTGTGCAATGAAACGAGGGCAGAGAGTAAACGCTAACATTTCTGTCTGAACAGCCATAACATAACATAAAAATCCTCATTTCGATTCTCAATATTCTACTGTGACTGTCATGTAAATCAAATTATACTCTCTGTTTGCAAATGCCACAGTGCTTCTTCAAACAATATTATCTTAAAGATTTCTTAGTCGTTGGCTGTCGCTGTGGATTATATTTGAATGACTAAAGCAATGTATTATATTTAGTCAGGTACACATCTGTGCACAAAGAAACGAGGTGTTGAGCATGAATTGACCTTGCGTGGACAGTACAAAGAAGCAAGACCTTAATGAGCACAAATGATAAATATAGCAGTTAGTTTGATTTAATGACTGTTTATTTATAAATAAAGTGAAAAAAATTTAATAAACCCACACAGCAAAAATCTGATCTCGATCATAATGTAGAAGGATCTTCATGATTCAACCTTTATCCTGTCTGGGGAACTGGACAGTGTTCTGCAATATAAAACTGAAGGAAAAATTATTTCCCAAGTTCATCATGACTTTTTTCAGGATAACGTAAGACCATCTGTTTACCAGTTGAAAAGCAACAGTAGACGTAGAAGTTGATTCAACAACAAGCACAGGAGTAAATAAACAAAAGAATGGCTTCGATTCGGTTTTGTAAAGAGTATTGGTAGGAAAAATACATTCTGACAGATGTTGAGGTGTGGTTCACAGTTATAGGTTTATTGCGACCCAAAGAGTGTCAATCAGTTCCAAGGGTGCACATACTTTTTCCACTCTGCACTGTGACTGAATACATGGTGTTTTTAATTAAAGATTTAATGTAAAGGACGGTAATATTTCACATGCACTTGACTTTGTAACTCTCTAGCTAGTTATGCAGCCTTTTCTTTTCTGAAGTATATAGAATTACTGTTTACTGAAACATCAAAACAATCTCCTGGAAGAGAGAGAATGTGCAATCATTTGAGCTTGCGGGTTTGCAAGTGTTTTGAAAGTTTAGGGAAGAATGTGTGATGCTCATTCAACCGTTTAGTTTTTTTTTTTGCTCTTTTTTCCCTCTCTCTCTGCACCAAATGTTTCCTCCTCACCTCCATCTGCATCCAATGCTTAGGCAGATGTATGACTGCGTTTCAAGCATGAAGTCGCAAATAGAAAAATGGGAGAGAGCTAAATCTACTGACAACTGTAGTACAGACCAAGTCATCCTCTCCAAATTTTCTTCTGACATCAGATCAGCCAAGACATTCTACTGTTCCAGAACCTGCATTGTCATCTCCACCCGCACAGTTTACGGTTTTCTCGTCCTCTTCTGCCATCATAATTCACTTCCACTCTTCCACCACAACCAGCACTCCTGAGTTCCTTAAACTCTACCCCAATGAGAAAACACTGCAGGCTTTTATCCATTCTCCACTCTTGTCTTCTTTTCCCCATACCACTTTACCTCCTATGTATTTCACTATAAAATTAAAAGATACTTCAGGCACTATTCAATGTTCTTGAATGAACCCTATGGAGAATCTCTATGCACTTTTTGAAGGTGTTTCAAATATATACATATATATGTATATATATATATATACTGTATATATA
>JAUMHG010000034.1:6438764-6452871 GCA_032359395.1 Enteromius anoplus
TATATACATTTATTTTTTTATTTTTTTATTTTTTTATTTTTTTATTGGTGGAATGTCATATTTGATACATTTGGCTTTTATGGCTCATGTACAGCAGTGGGATGCACTTTACTGTACAGTCCTCATGTACATACTATTTTTTTATTATAGTAATTACAATAACTAGGTAAAAGCTAGTGTGTTTTTGCACACTGAGTCCGAAATTAAGAAATTAGATTTTCTGTGTTTTTGCATTTGTAGCATGCATTTTGATAAAAAGTGTGAGCAATACGAAAAATTTCAGACTAACCCCTTACCCTGAATCTACCCCTAAACCTAACTTGTTGATGTTGAGTAACTACCACATGTTACCTTATATTATCTGAACTTTCTTAGGTATTGTAAGTAAACGGTAAGTACATGTACTGTAAAGTGCAACCAATAAATGCATAAATAAATATCAATTGTCTCTCTATGTTGCTCTATACTATGCTCATGCCAGCTGTTTTTATGAGGGGCAAAACACAATGCTGTGCAATGCAATTTTTATTTTCAAGTGTAAATTCTTTGAAATCCTGATGAATCATACAGTATGTGAAGCAAACATTTTATCTTGATGTGCGGATTATTTTGTTTTAGTAAATGTTAATCTTAGAATACTACTCATAGTATAAAAGGTATTCTTACATTCATTTTATAAAAATCCAAAAAGTATTTCATAGCGAAAAGACATGCACCATAACCTAAAGGGGGAGGTTTTAGAATAATACTAAAATACCTTTTATTTGCTAAAAAAAATTACAAGACTCCATCATTACTCAGAAAAATAATTCATGTACTAAATTAAATTTTTTTTTCAGCAAAGTTTTGATCATGTTGATAATTTAGAGACCTTAGAAATGAGCTTATCAAATACGACACAGTAAGCTTAAGAAGCTATAGACCACAGCATGTACTGTTGGACAGTTTTGGCCAACATCAGTGCAGTACAGGAGATAAGGATTTAAAGTCAGACAAAATTAGGGGGCAATAATCACTATTAACACTGCAAGATTCTTTATTTTCACACATAAAACATGTAATGCAGACTAGAATTATGAAATGTAAAAGAATACTAACACAACTAAGCTAAGTATAGTCAAAACTCTACGGACAGTTCAGTATTAGACATACAAAATGATAAAGGGTAACTGTGTTTGTCCAAATGACATACAGTACATCAACTCAACATCAACAGGCTCTTGAGAAGTCACAATGAGGAATGTGGAAAAATACATGATGCTTTATCAGATAACAAAGAGATATTGATCCTTTGTTGATACTATCTGAGGTGCTCCCCTCTGCTGAATCTGCTGAATCAGTGCAATGGCAAAAGAAATCATATTTTGTGAAGTTGTGAATGTGAAGTTGTAGTCTGTATCGAATGTAATGCAATATTACTGCCAAATAATGTCTGGCAACATCTTTCTATAGCGTTGTCCTCATTGGTGACCCAGGAAAATAAATTACAATGCAACAAGTGTAGTCTGCTAATTTCTTGAAGATTTTTTTTTCAGCAAGGACACATTCAATTAATCAAAAAAGAAGAAATTCTTATTTCTTAATTTTTATTGTCTCTCAAAATGAAGAATTGCTGAACACAGTAGACCAATAGCAGCAGACTGGGCCATCTGATCAATTAAAGCAGAGTAGACTCGGAAAGGAGGGGTTTAGAGCAGGTTTGCCAGGGTTTTACAGCAAAACTCGCCTGATTGCTGCTCAAAACTAGCCAAAAACTAGCCCAATCACTTTTCAGGTGGGATTCCTGGTAAAAATCACGTTCAGGTGGGGTTTTTGGCGGGGTTTACTCTAATGAAAGCTAAATTCCAGTGGCTGAATATCACCTTATTTGGCTCGCTTTAACCTGCAGACATGAAAAACATAAAAAAGCGTTAAAGAAGCACAATTCCACAGGAAAAACTCAGACTTGCCAACACTGGTTTAGAGAGACTGAATCAAATAACTGTAACGAATGAATTGTTTGAGAATTCCTGGAAAATGAGGTGACATTAAACACTTTTTCACCTTACATGCATGTAAACCTATTGCAGTAGGTTCCCAAAACAATATTAGAAGGCTTAAAAAGTACATAATAGGTGCACATTAAACAATAAACACAAATGGAACAGATTTACATGAATGACAGGCATTCAAAGACTTTAATTCTTTTTTATTATTCTGCAAGCACCTAATCTATACAGGGCTGGCAATCAGTAATCACACTCTTGCCTCTTCACTTCCGTTATTGTTGGCTATCTATTAGTATTAGTTGGACACTTTGAGAAACTGCTTGCCTGGCACCCACACATACTTTACGAGCCCTCAGGTTTAATCGTTCTGCGTGATATAAATTCCTCTACATATTGCCACAGACATCCTTTCTGCCCTGCGTCTGTGAGAGAGAAAGACTGACTATGTGCTTGGCAAATCTCTAGGTGGAAGGGGCCATGCAATGGCTTTTCTCCCCATGCCAAGCCCCAGAGCTCGCCAGGATCCACAGCTTTTTCCAGTATCTGTGGTAAAGCCAGACTGAGACAGGCAACAGAAAGAGGGAAAGAGAGAGCTGTGGGGTTGAAAAAGAGGACAGCTTCCAAAAATCACCCACATCCAATCATTCTGGCCTGAACATCTCAATATAAAAACAAACCAATTACAACTGACCTCCACGCCTGTTTCTAGACGGCAGCAGGAACTAATTAAAATGAAGTTTCCCTCTCTCTCCTCACAGACTTCTGTAATGCCCCAATGACACGTTGGCCTGTCAGGTGGGTTGCCGGCCATACAATAGTTTTAGATATATCTATATTAAATGATACAGATAATAATCACTTATTCATTCTCATGCCTTTCAAAACATGCCTGACTTTCTTCTTTGAAACACAAATGTAGATTATAGAGCTCATTATTCAAGCTTTTCTTTTCCATTTATGGAACCGTATGTAAGAAATGTATTGTAATGATCATAAAATGTCTCTGTTATGTTCAACACGCATTAAAAAACATGTTCATTTCTAGTACTCGTATCACTGACAGCAGTAGTACAGCCTGGATATTGTCATTTAAAAAGCGCAGTTGCAGCCCTCAACTGATGTTTATGTTGTCATGTTTTGTTTTGGCCTGAAGCGCCACCCTCCATCTATCTCCCAATCATGAAGTAAGTAGTGCTTCGGCATCTAGGTTGCCTGCTTGGCAGAAATTACAGGGCATTTCATTTAATTAATTGTCATGTGCGTTTGTTCCCGTTGGTGTCATCAATCATGGCAACCTGAGTGTGCTTCAAGTCTGAAAAGGAGGGGCTGGTTAAAAAAAACCCTCTCCGGTATTTTGAATTTGGACTGCAATACCTAGTTCAACCACAAGATGTCAATTCTACATACGGTTCCTTTAAGAGTGGACTGTGAACACAGTCGCCGAATGATATTTCAGTGAACGACAATTTAAATTTCAGCTTGTTCCTCATTAAACGCTTCTGAAGAGAGTATCATTCATAATTACTCTTATTAGAGAACTCATGTGGTAAATGTTTTGAGATTTCAAGAAAACATTAAATGGTTAGGTATTCTAAACATTGACTTTGCAAAATATAAAAAATTGTCAGGATTCAAAATCCTGTTTGAAGTACTTGTCAATCATTTTTAAAGGGTGAATCTTAAATCTTTAATTTAACCGATTTGTTAATTCATTTAGAGAATAGTTGTATTCCAACAACAAGGATTTCACAACTAATGGACTCTCCACTTCCAGAATTTTTTCCACAGGTTTAATGTGTGACGATGTCATCTCCATATTAGGCTTGGCAAGATGGCGCAGACGTGCATCCCAATGAACAGATTTTTGGTTTCCAAGAACCTTTATCCCTTCAAAGCTTTCACTCTGGAAGGTAAGCCCTTTAAAGGGCTTAGAACGTTTCAGAATGGAACACAGTGTGAGTTTTAAATGAGGACCTGAATCATTCATTTTGTTAAAAAACAGAAACATTCAGGAATTAAATGCTACTACTTTTTTGTTGCATTTGTTCAGCTGTGGCTGTGTTTGGAATTTATTTTCACAAAACCAATAAAGTAACATGCTATATTGTGTCTATTTTGTTTGTTGAACTACAATCGCTTCCTGTTACCTTAATGACATTTTAGATCAGCCCAGCTTTTTTGTTATTTAACATGAGGTTTTTTAATTATTCTGGAGGCATGGACACAACGCGCACATATACGTAATCTGTGGTTGTTTACGCCTAGTGGAAAGTGTACGCATGCACTGTGTTACTCTCTAAAATGGCGGAAGACGTAAGTCAGGGGAGGAGAATGTTTGAGAAAGTTTTGTTTTCTTTGTGAAAAAAAAGTGTAAGTGAAACTGATGTCATATGGACTGTTTTTACTATGTTTCTGGATCTTGATAATTTCAGTTGTATTGCTGTCTATGGAGAGTCAGATGGCTCTCTGATGTCATCAAAAATATCGTAATTTGTGTTCAGAAGATGAACGTTTTATGAAGGTCTTATGGGTTTGGAACGACATGAGGGTGAGAAATTAATCACTTAATGAATTTAAATTTTTGGATGAACTAACCCTTTAACAAAATTCAACAGAAACACCTCGAACAAAAATGCAATGGAAAATGTTGTTGTTACTTCAGCTATGTCAAATTCTGTTATAACATTTCAGTGCAGATTCAAAGGAGCAACTGGTAGCATTCTGCAGTTGTGTTAAATACAAAACACAATGGTTTATGTGAGGTTAAGTAGTTTTGGAAGATCAGTCTTAACCTGGCATGAGTGGTTCCTGTGAGTCAGAGCTCTTGCTCTTTCACCATTGAGCTTTTTTTTGTGGTTGTTTGATCTTGAGTGTGAATCCTCTGATTCATCTAAATGTTTCTCACTGGGGACCTCTGAGTCTGTCGTCCCTAAACCAGCTGGCAAGGTCAAACGTTTAGCTCCTGGAATCAGCAACCCATCTGAAACATATGCTAGAATAGATCTGTTTTTGCCTTTGACTTATGGGAAATATTTATCTTTGAAAGACCATATGCTAGAAGGTTCATTTACACAACAGAAGTCATATAACTTAGAAGGACATCTGTGATGGGGCATTTTGGGTTATTGCAACAAACATCACTTAACTTCTAAATTACCATGAGGTCAACAGTTTACCTCACTTTTCCACTCAAGCAATAAATACTGTCTCATGTATTTTTCAACACACTCTCTCTCACACACAGACATCAGAACCTGTCTAAAGTGTATGAGGCATACTGTTACCATCCTCATACCTCATGATGTTTTGCCTTGCAAGTTATTGGTAATGTCAGCAACATCAGTAGGTGGTCTTCGTTCCATCACATATCTGAATGTGCAAACTTAAATTCCATTAATTATGGCTCAGTGTTTGAACTTCCACTAATGAGCATCACATTCCTATATCTGTCCAAATCCCTCTATGGAATAAATGATATAAGGACCTCATACTGCTGAAAGAAGACATGTTTATTAGAAGGCTGCCTCATTTTCTACTCTCTGGCTTCTCTTGAGAGCTTCTTACATGCAATTCTTTGAGAACAATTGTGTTCAAGGGGTAATATGTGACATAACAAGACTGTAACGTGAAAGGTAGAGACAGTTGGTTCTCCTATGGAAGCCTATTTCCCCTCTCAGAGCACAGAAATTAAAGGGTAATTGTGAATTTATATGACGCAATGTGACTTCATATCTTATAATCGCAATGCAATTTCTAGCCGTATGAGAAACTATGACACATTTGAGACTTAAATAAAATTTGAAACTGAATTTCTCATAATTATGATTTTTTTTTTCTTTAATTATGTCTCATATATGACCATCTTAAACTTTTTATTTCAGCAGGCATATTGTGCTAAAATGCTGGAAATTGAGTTCCAATTCTCAACTCTCATGCCCCCATGATCCAATTGTGCTCAGTAAAATTTCAGCAGCTTCAAAAAGACCTCGCCATGGACAGACTGTTGCGAATATAGGTTAGGAGAGGGAAAGGGAGGGAGAAAGCCCAGGTGATGAAATCAGTTTAATTTATCATAGCATTTGAAATAAAGGGAAAGCAAAAACATAGCCAAAAAATAACAATACAATAAAAAGTTAGGAATCAGTCAGAAAAATTCACAATGACACGTCTGCAAGACTTCAGTTTGTCGTGACTTGTAACCTCATGTAAGCTATAAAACTGACAGCTGAATCTTTTCGATATCTTAACAAGGATCATGATTCGGTTCCATTTGATTCAGTACCCCTCACCTCCCACGTACATGCAATGTCCCCTGGCTCAGTGGCGGAGCTTGGGGGTATAATGGCTTGTTAAACATAGAGCAAGGCTGACTGACTGGAAAAATAGGCTCGACTTGTACAGAATTGGAAGCAGTGCCGGACCAATTACCCCACGGTGATGGCAATACATGGCAGAGGCCATAGGCGCAACTTTTGTAATTGATGTTGCTAGGTACCTGCCAGGGCTGCTCTGAGGCAGGCACAGGGCACAGGCAGGTTCAATAAAGTATCCTGCTAGGGGTCACATGACATGAGACACCTCTGATCTTCAGGGACCTGCACTACCTACTGCCTTACTAAGAATGTGAATACACCTTTTTACAGTTAATGGAGAGTCTCCAAATGCATATGATGTGAAAAAAATATCACAACTGATGTTTGTGTCCATGGCAACAGTAATTCATGGGAGATACCCTAGTAAGCAAGATAATTTGATTTTAAAACAGATGGAGAGTTAATGATATGTGAATAAACTGAGCTTTAGATTGTCAAGGGCACATCATTTGTCAGAGATATATTTGAAGAAAAACATGATATTTGGCAGAGAAATTACATGTTATCACTAAATGGCTTTAATATGCACATCTTAACAGAATGTTCTGTGAATAGGAAGGATTAGATATAATCTGACTTTATTGGTCATTGTCAAAGGCTCCATGACAACTAAAAGGTTTGAATAATATATATGCACTGGGGCACATCATTTACCAACATAAAATAATTAAAAAAAAATTTTTTTTGCAGTCGATGATGCTGACATTTTCAGATTTCTTTTAAATCAGTCTTCACTTCACTGCTTCTAACTAATTTAAATCACAAATATCTCAATTGTTTCTTTTAAACCTCAAAGAGATATAACAGCAAGCAAATAAACATTTGATTTATTTTAGTAATTTAGTTGCTTTAAGAAAAGTCTAATGGATATTGGCGTGCACTTGATTGCATCCAGGTGCACCTTGTCACTACGTGAGTATAAGAGAGCACAGATGCAGACTTTCGCTTCGACCTGGCTCCTCTTCCCGCGCTGCTCTCGATGGCGGTGCAGTCAGGGCGTACGTGGTGATCCCTTAGGTCGAGTGTGCTGTCGTGGTGCATTTTACCGCCTTGCACGCTATGGCGACGCTGCAGGTCTACCAGGCCAAGCTGTTAAAGCAGCTGCACGAGAGCGGTCCTGATCAAGGGGCAATGCAGGAACTCCAGGCCGCAGACCTTTGGCAGATGGGCATCCGCATCCTCAACTCTTGACTGGCTCATCATAGCTCACTCGAGAGATCTGTTGTGCATGCACAGGGACCTGGTGCTTCGGCACCTCAGCCATCTGGGCCTTCAGGTCAACCGAGAAAAGAGCAGACTCTACCCGGTGTAGAGGATCTCTTTTCTCGGCATGGACAGTCGACATGACTGCCTGCCTCACCAACGAGTGCGCGCAGGCAGTGCTGAAGTGCCTGGACCCCTTAAGGCACAAAACAGCGGTTCCTCTCAAAACTTTTCAGAGACTCCTGGGGGATATGGCAGTCGCAGTAACGCCGCTGGGTTTGCTTCATATGAGACCCCTTCAGCGCTGGTAACACGATCGAGTCCCGAAATGGGCATGGCACCGTAGCACTCTCTGGATTGGCGTTTCCCCAGAGTGTCGCTGCCTGTTCAGCCCGTGGTCAGACCCTGCCTTCCTACGGGCCGAAGTCCCTCTAGGACAGGTGTCCAGGCATGCCTCTTCCATGGGTTGGGGTGCTGTATGCAATGGGCAAGCACCCTCGGGTACCTGGACAGGCATCCGATTGCTTTGGCACATCAATTGCCCTCGAGTTGTTAGCCGATGCTGCGCCACAAGCACGTGCTGGTCCATATGGACAATACTGCGGCCGGAGTGTACATCAACCGACAAGGTGGTCTACGCTCCCGTTGCATGTCACAACTCGCCCGCCATCTGCTCCTGTGGAGTCAAACGTGGCTGAAATTGATGCATGCTGATCATATTCCAGGGGAACTCAACGTGCAGCTGACCAGCTGTCAAGGCAGACCCCCCACCCTGAAGAATGACGGCTCCAACCTCAGGATCCACCTCCAGCTGGTTTGGAGCTACTTTGGCGAGGCCGATATAGACCTCTTTGCCTACCCTGAGTCCTCCCACTGCCAGCTGTATCACTCCCTCTCCGAGGCGCCCCTCGGCAAGTACGCCAAGTACGCCTTTACCATAGTGAGCCTCCCTGCACAGAACTGGTTTGCCGACCTAATGCTCCTCGCAGCAGCCCCTCCCTGGCAAATACCTGTGAGAAAGGATCTCCTTTCTCAGGAGATCTTGCCGTCGCCCTACGTGGCCTGCAGCAGGTCCCATTTGAGCCACTCGCATTAGTCAAGCTAAAATATCTAACACTGAAAACAGTGCTCCAGACTGCATTCGCCTCCATCAAGAGGGTAGGGGACCTAGAAGCCTTTTCTGTTGGCGAAGAGTGCCTAGAGTTTGGTCTGGCTAATTCTCACATCACCCTGAGGCTTGGCTCCTCAGTGAAAACCTGAAGGTGCACTGCATCTGTACTCTCTTATACTCACATAGTTTTGAGGTGCACCTGGATGCAATCAAGTGCACACCAATGTTCATTGGCCTTTTCTTAAAGGCGATTGGTCTCTCATCTCTACCATTATAGTTATCATCATTGGTGTGAATGGACCTTAGCCCTTTAAAATCTTATAAAGTCAACTAAGAAATGAGATAAGAACAATTTTAGAAAGATAACATTTTGTTTGGGCAATGCTAAATATCAATGCCTGTCACGGACACTGACAGGCACTCGCAATCACCACCCTTCATGTAAGCACACACCTTGCTCATTCAACATGGGAAACAAACTCGTGATAGTCACCTTGTGAATCTACAGTCTATTTCTCCTAAGATACCTCCTGTAATTTTTTTTTTTAGCATTACTCCACATATCTCCAGTATTTCTCCACTTTTCTCTTGAAGTCTTCTGTTATCCCCAGTGTATCACTTGTGAAGTCCATGTGTCTCCTGTGATATTTTTATCTTCTCCTTCTCTAAGAAAAATATACTGACAGCTTAATTTACCCATAAGGTGTGTTATCCTACTCCTCCAATCTGGTCATCCTCTCATTACCACTGCTGTTTTCCACTAGTGTTTCCTAGTATGATACAAAACATATTAAAAGCATATTAGAAGCTAGTCCTTGTAAATACTTTAACTCATTAACACGTTCACTAGTATTTCCTTTAGTGAAGCCATTGACATCTACCTAAGTACTTCTATTTGAGCTGAATTTGTTTCAAATATTTTGTCCTTTACTGTTAGTGCCACAGTATGCTCATCAGCTAATGGAGCATGTCAACAGTGATTAGATTATATTAAGTGTCATGAATTAAGTCCCAACTTCTCTTTGAACAATAATTCGAAAGAGTGAATTTTTTAATTAGTCTTAAGTATCTTCAAAAAGCCCCTTTCCTAAGGAAGTTTCATCCATCTTTTTACATAAACAAGAACACACTAGCTTCTGTTTCATCAATAACAATCTCTTTCACAAGGAAATATCGCATGTCAACGTAATCTTTTGAGAGTTCTTTTTTCCCCCCGTTAATGATTTCATTTGCAGTCAGACAACATGTGGTATTTGTTATTTCCTGTGGCCTGGCATTCAGCTGTACATTAAATGAAACAATAATGGCTCTATAATGCAGCGTGTGGACCTCTCCTCTATTTCTGCAGTGGGAACGCAACAGCAAAAAGCGCCATCCCTCATTAAGATTTCACCATGGTATGTAACACTGCCACTCATTATAGCCAGTAGCTTCCTGATAATGTTTTCTTCCCTCTTGAGGCAGAATGACAGTGTCTCTGTAGAATCCTAATATGGCTGGTAAATTTTAGGACATATGTGTGTATATGGCGCTGTAGGGAATATAGTTGGAAAAATAAAGCAACAGCAAGGACAGCAGGCGGAAACTCCGCTCTGTTGTTTTTTAATGATGAAATTCACTTAAATTGGCTGTAAAATTGTGGCAGGTCTGCACAAGCTGTTTAGAGCTTTCAGCCCGTACTTGCTCTCCTTTTGTATAATTAACATGTAAGGACGTCTGACTTTCACATTCCTTAAAAAAAAATCTATTTTTTTAATCAATGGCCATTGATTTTGAAAGACGGGCTGTAGTAAATTGAGCCTGTGATCGATAAAAACGATGGCATAAACATTTAGATGAAATTATGAAGCAGTTTATCAGTCTGGTGTGATGTGGTCATTGGAAGATGGTTCCACTGATTCACCTCAGCTAATTCTTTGGCATCGGTGATGCCCAAATCTATAAGTATAAGTGCCAAGCTTTCGTCTGGTCCGCCCTCTGCTTCTTTTTCTCTCAGACTACCTGCAGCGCAGAGTCAAACGAGTTCAGCGCATGCTAATCGATCATACCTTTGTACTGTTTTCATACAACAGATCAATACAGAGGGTTAGTAAACACTTTTGCAAAGCCCCTGCTCCTGTACAAAAGGACTCTTACCACCCCACATGTGAGCGCAGAGAACTTTTATAGAGCGGTGAGACATGCTGGGTGCGCGATGGCCTCGTTGTTTGGTTTAAAGCCCAGCGGTCAGGAGGAGTCAGTGAGATAAAAAAACAACTTTGCAATATGTGAAACATTTCCCAGGTCATGTCGTGCACATTGTCAGAGAAACGTTAGCTACTTTAGAAAGTCACTGAAATGTACCTTTCATAGATTTGAATGACTCATGGGACATTGGATTATTTGCATTCACAGGGATAGAGAGAAGAATCTGTAATCATTTACTCACCCTCATGTCATTCCAAACCTTTATAACATTCAGTATATAACTTACCTTCTTCTAATTTCATTTATTTTTGTGAATTGGTAGACTTTTCTCTCGTCTTGTATGCCAGGCTTCTCCAAAACTCATTATTTCACTCGGATTCACAATGCACAAGGAAAGATTGGTTGCGATTTTAAGTAAATGCCAGTTTTCTTTCGAACAACTTAAAACTGTTGAGCACTCTTTTCTTTTGTTTGTTGACCCAGCCAACACTGATAGTTTCAACTTCACACTTTTAAAGTGATTATTACAAATTCTGTGTGAACAAGTGGTTTGTTGTTGGAAAGAATAGGAATCATGGAGGACACCAGGTTTATTGTTGCCTTGGGGGAAATAAAGCTATCTAGATAGTAAACTCGCTGATGATTCTGGAAATTCTGTCAAGTAAATGTTATGCAAAATATATATAACATTCACGGTTATTCATACATAAATGTAATGACTGTAATGGCAAGAGATAGCAACGTTTTGGGGAAAACTACAGTTTTCAAACAACAGTTTCGCTGTATTTTGATGGTCCCTTTAGCACATTTTGTTGACTATAACAAGTAACATTGCATCTACAGTTCTACTAACTCAATGTTAGTAGATTGGTAGGGTTAGGGTTAGAATAAGTTGGCATGTATTTTCACAGTTTCGTACAGTCAGTAGAGTATCTGTAAGGGGACCATCACAATAAAGATGCAACAGATAAGAAACACACAGTCTACTAATACCCTAATGTGAATTTGTTGGCATGCAAATTAGTTTCAACATTACTTAGTGTCAACAGAATGTTCAAAAGGGACCATCAAAATGAAGTGTTACCAAAATGACAGTCTCCAATAGTTCTCTCTGCCATGATTATAGTTTTAGATAATCTTCCAAGCACAACTTAAAAAGCTGTTTGTTAGCACTATTCTGACTATTTACTATAATTCCATTATCCTCTAGCAAAAAGCAACATATATGGTTTCTTTCTCCCCTGCAAAAAACATGAAATTTCTAAGTTTTGTTTCGATTAAAATAAAATTGGTCAGTGTTTGAGAGTACATATCACAATTTTTTTTTTTTTTTTAGTATTAGCACATTAGCAACCCTCAATGTCACCCTGAAAAAATAATGTTTTGGATTTGGTCTAAAAAGCAGGCTAAGGTAAAGAACTAATAGGTAGGGTTTGTCACTTCTGATCTCAAATGTCTCTGAATAGGGCTGAGTTGAAAAGGCTCATTGAAATGCAGTAAGACTAATGATAGCTCCCTCTCTTTCAGCTGAGGATGGCAGTTTTCATGTTCCAGCTCCATGCAAAACGTGTTTTACAAGCCCTGTTTAGAGATGCCCTTGAAATGTAACACAACACAGTATATAGGACAACGTCTGCTGAGACCCTGCCACCTTTTGGCTAGCAGCACACTGCAGGAAACAAACAAATCAGGTTTTTATCTTGCCTGAGGTACCATGAAGGAAAATGCAATGACAAAAGGCGAGACTTTCGAAAGGCGAAGCTTTGACATCATGCCATGAACTTACTGGGTCATTCAAAACGTGCAGCATATTTTCATGACCCTATCACAGATCTTTTGTGTGAATTATACAAAATTACATATGCTATCGATCAGACATTTGGGGTCAGTTTTATTTATAACATAGGACTATTGCTTTTATTTAGCAAGGATGCGTTAAAGTGTCCCTATCATGCCATTTTAAAGTTTGCTAATTTGGTTTTATGAGTCTCTTAAACAGGTTTACATGTATGCAAGGTCAAAAAACACTTTAGTTTTTTCCAAATTTAATTTTACCCCATTTGTAAATGATTCGTAAACAACTCGTGTGAAGCAGTTTGAAGAATTAGTCTGTCTAAACCCCTCTCTCCCGTGAGCCCTCACTGCTGTGATTGGTCAGATGGTGTCAGATGGTCCTTTATGATTGGTCTACCGCTACAGCATACCACAGAGCTTGTACCAAAACTATACTTTCTGACATTACTAGAGGTTCTTTCAGAGAGAATACGTCAACTACTGTAGTTAGCAAGGACTACTGTGGAAAGTGCTTGCAATTTGCTTTTGTAAGCGAATCGGGCACACCTCTACGTTGTGAACTTCAGCATTGTATAATGCATAACACTGGGTTAAACATTGTTTATCATTACCTAAACTAATAAGACAGACAGTCAAGCTGCATCAATCACAATGTTTAGACTACATTAGGCCCACAGCTGAACAACAGATCTACAGAAACGCAAGTTAGCCTGTGACCAAGACATGTGCAGGGTTGTTACATAACATAACTTACACAAATACATATTTTGAATAATTGCAAGAAACTACATTGCGTCTTCTTGACATGATGTAATTGTTGGGGGATGAGTTTAGGTGGAAATGGGTTTATACTTTTTTTATATATATAAAATTGAAGTGTCTGTTTTATATTGTTTTATAAAGTTGGTAATGGATCATAATTAACAGCGGGATATGATATGCTGTTTATGACGGGGCGGAGACTGTTTTCCCCTTTAAGAGCGAGCAGGAAGAGAACTGTGGTGTGCAGTGCTGCGGAAGTGAATGTGGATATCAGTGCGCAGGCGCCGGCGTGCTACAGACATTAAGGAACTCACATGATTCAGAGACGATCGACAATTTGGAGATTGGGACCGTTGCTGTGCTGATATTCCCAACTTACGAAGGCATCAGAGAGTGGAGCACGCGTGGTGGCGGCACAGGCAGCAGGCGAGCGCCGTGGAGTGTGCAGAGGATCAGTTGAGAGTGGTGGGCGAGTCGAGCTGCGGTGAAGTTGGCTGAGACGTGGTGCCTGTTTTTGTACAACGCGGGATTTAAACGGGACTGGGTAGCAATTGGGCTGCCCAGTCACTTTGTGAGTATTCCAGAAGATCTTCCAATTAAGAACCTCCACACAGATTTATTGTCACAACATTTAGTCCAGGCTGAGATTGTGCCAGTGATTCAACTTTTAGCTCACCGTAACGCATATT
>JAUMHG010000034.1:6452971-6463462 GCA_032359395.1 Enteromius anoplus
ACTGACAGAAGACGGACTAAACCAAAGAACACACAGTCAGGGGGGAGAACAAGACCAGACAGACATGGAACATGACACTATTTTCTATTTGAAATGTATATTACATTTATATTTATCAATATTTATCATCCATATTGGCACTCAATTATTAATAATGGTTACTATAATAAATGTTTAAAGGTGCATTTAACACTTTTTATATTTGCGGGAAACCTTTATGTGTAAATGTTTGTAATTGAAAAGTCTTGTGATCCAAATCTTCAGATTGAATCAAATCACAAACAATTACTTTCAATGGAAATCCAGTTCTTTGCCAGTTTTTCAGATGAGAGTCACTTCACACTTTCTATAAACGCTAGAAATACTTTCAACACTTCAATGAAATTCAGTCTGTACCAATCTAGAGTCCAAGAGTGCTGTTATTATTGAAAGCTTTTCCATCAGTTTAAATATTGAACTTTGACTAGATTTATTTCTGTCCATTAATATCTAAATCAATTAAACTTGAGCTTTTCCGACCCATAAAGCACTAAGAAACAGAAAATAGGTCTGTGGGTGTGATATTCTTTTATGTGGAATTGCTGTCTGAGGCTGAACTCGATCTGCTTCCTTCTTTCTCATCCCACTTACATATTCTTTTGCCTAGCAGATACCTACAAAGCACAAAAGCTGTACATTTCAATCACAAAACCTGGATTTCATCTCCAGCTCTGCAGTTTATACCTGCCAGCTGCCCTGTCTTTTTCTCCACTTCTCCTTCTATCCTCCTGCATGGTGTTTGGGCATGTGCTGTGGGCTGTCATTACTGCTGACTGTGTTTAATGCCAGTGGTGTTTTCCTCTCCCTAGTGGAGGGCTGGAACAGGGCACAGGAGAGCTGGATCTGGTGGCTTGTTGTCATTATGGTTGACTCAGCTCTGTCTCTTGCCCTGCTGTTCGGGAACAAGAAAGGTCATCTCTACCTGAGGTGAACCCAAACCCAAAATCAGACAAGCTCTAATATACTTAGCCATAGCTTGCTTCACAGCCTGCGACCTGAGGCATGGCCTGCTTAGTGTGGACTGATTGGCATTGCAATGCTCCTTTATAGTGCAACATTAGCATTCAGGTCTTGTGAAGCTGTCATAATGACCTTGAAGCATGGCCTGACAACACAGCGAAGACAGAAATCGCAGTGGACTGAGAGGACCATTCCCTTAGGTCTTTTGGTTAAGGGCAATAAAGCTCAGCATTGGCTTAATATCCTGTCGAGAGGGCAGATATTCTGGACAATTTCCATATAGAATAGGCAGAGGAGGCTTAATCACGCAAAATATATGCTACTATACACACACACACACACACACACACACACACATATATAAATATATATATATATATATATATATATATGAGTGATTCTTTAATTGGGGGTACATTTGGTGTCCCTGCAAAAGTAAAGTCATAATTTTTTTTTCCTTATGGTTACTCATATATTTTTCATTTTAATGTATTCATTATTACGTTTTACTAATTACACGCAATATTACAGTTCATAACAATTTCATAATAATTGATTTAAAAAATCTTAAATAGCTGAAAACCAGGATTTCTTCATGACCAAATTATTTTATTTTTTCCACCATCTTTTAGGGTCTGAACTAAAAGAGAGTTATGAGAATATGTGCATTTTTCTATATGCTTGTATAGCACATATTAGAAAAGATTGTATTCATGTGGTTATAGTCTGTTATCGTGTTCTGTTTCCTTTTTCTGCCGGCACCGATTATTATAACTATATACAAGTTCCAACACTGATGTTAGAGTTATCTCTGTTATCTTTGATAATATATACTGTATGTTATATATAATATATATATACTGAGCCATTACATTAGCATTTGCAAGCCATATTACAAAAAATGTGGGTAATTGTTTGTAGTATGGCAGATACTTTAAAGCACATAGGCCGGCTTTTCACAACATCTGAAATTTGTAGATTGCTGTGTATAAAAGCAGACCTACCCATGAGGAAGAGTCATATATTTTTCGCATTTCTGAGAATGCACAGCACAATGGCCTCTGTATCACTGCCACGCAAGAAGAATCTCTTTGCGCAACAGGCTTTAGCCTGGCTTCAGAAAATGGACTAAACAGACTCTGATGGAGGACAGGTTTCATTTCTCCGGTAGGTCACTGATGCCTCATCTGAAGAATCCAACAATGAAATGGAATAAGAACCCAAAAAGCCTTCATAGAAAATGTGCTGTGGTACTGGGAAGCCCTGTCTGAGCCAGACAGCAAAAGAAACTTTGTGGGTGGAGGATGACATTGGAACGCCCAGGGCAGCAGCAAAATCACCAATGCTTCACAGCGCAAGCTGGACCCACAGAGTCTGCTAAGGTTTGTACTTGCCATAGTACAGAGACTGGTTCCCTTAGTAGAGTATTTGGTGGAGTGGATGCGTCTACCAAATATATCTCAATGGTATTGTTAGGGGCGGATAATGTATTCAGTTCAGGCGTCTGACGCCTTGCTACGGCTACAGATTGATTCTTCCCACCGTGGTGGGTCCCGAGCAGATTATGGTATTGCAACAAGAAGTTACTACTCTCTTGAACAAAGGAGCTATCAAGGTTGTTCTGCCTTTGGTAAGAGAGTCAGGGTTTTACAGTCGGTACTTTGAAGTTCCAAAGAAGGATAGAGGGCTGAGCCCCATTTTATATCTCAGGCAACTGAACCACTCAGTCAGTCAGCTGAAGTTCAGGATTCTTACACTGAAACAAGTTGTGGTCCAAATCAGGTCTGAGGACTGGTTTGTCACAATAGATATAAGAGACATATATTTTCACGTGTCCATCTGTCCTACCCACAGGAAGTTCCTGAGGTTTGCTTTCCTGGTCTCTGACGAATGCATCCGTTCCCACGATTGGTTGCAGCAATCGACCTGAAGGACGCCTAATGTCATGTCTCAATCCTTCCGCGGCACAGGCCATTCCTGAGGTTCGCGTTCGAAAGTCAGGAGTATTAGTATTGTGTCCATCCCTTCAGGCTCTCCCTGTTGCCCCGTGTGTTCACAAAAGTGGCCGAGGCTGCCCTGACTCCTCTGAAGGAGAAAGGGGTTCGTATACTCAACTACCTCGATTATTGGCTGACACTAGCACAGTCCAGAGCTCAGTTGTGCAAACACAGGGACTTGGTGCTACAACACCTCAGCCTGTTGGGACTTCGGGTCAACCGAGAGAAGAGTAAACTTTGTCCAGTGCAGAGGATCTCTTTTCTCGGGATGGAGCTGGACTCGGTCGCCCAAACAGCGCGACTCACAGGAGATCGTGCTCAGTCTTGCTGACCTGCTTGAATACGTTCAGGAACAGGAAGGTGTTCCCACTGAAACAATTTCAGAGGCTCCTGGGGCATATGGCAGTAGTCCCATTAGGACTACCCCGGTAGTCCCAAGTGGGCGTGGAAAAGCAGCTCGCTGCAGGTCCAATTGGCTCCGGCCTGTCACCTTGCCTTCTCCCCGTGGTCAGATCTAAAGTTTCTTCGGGCAGGAGTGCCCCTGGAACAGGTCTCCAGGCATGCTGTGATATTCACGAATGCCTTCACCACCGGGTGGGGCATCACGTACAACGGGCATGCAGTCTCAGGGGTCTGGACACAACCCCATCTGCATTGGCACATCAATTGCCAATCTACGCTCCGTCGGATGTCGCAGCTCGCCCGCCACCTCCTCCCTGGAGTCAGAAGCTTCTGAGGTCGCTTCGCGCCATTCACTTTCCAGGTGTGTACAAACAGACGGCCGACGAGCTGTCTCGAGCCAAGCGCTCCCTGGAGAATGGAGACTCCATCCCCTGACGGTTCAGCTCATATGAGAGAAGTTCGGAGCCGCTCAGGTAGACCTGTTGCCTCTCTAGAGACCTCTCATTGTCAGTTGATTACGCTCTGATTAACAGAGACACCCTGGCACTCAGCTGGCCTCAGGGGCTTCACAAATATGCCCCCCCAGTGAGCCTTCTCGCACAGTTCCTGTGCAAGGTCAGGGAAGACGAGGAGCAGGTCCTGCAGGTAGCTCCCTATTGGCCCACCAGGACCTGGTTCCCCGAACTCATGCTCCTTGTGACGGCCTTTCCCTGGCCGATTCCTCTGAGGAAGGATCTACTGACTCAGAGACGGGGCACCCCTTGGCACCCACGCCCAGATTGTGGAAACTTTGGGAACAAAAAAATTGGGACGTGGAGGTTCTAGGTGACCTACCTCAAGGGTTAGTTCACACCATTCTTCTGCGAGAGCGCCTTCAACAAGAGCTGCCTACTTCTTTTCCTACAGCAAGGGTTGGAGTGAAGGCTGTCTCCTTCCACTCTTAAGTCTATGTAGCTGCTATCACAGCGAATCATGACCCTGTCGATGGAAGGTCTGTGGGTAAGCATGATCTGGTCATCAGGTTTCTAAGGGGGGCTAGAAGGTTAAATCCTCCTAGACCTCCTACTATACCCTCTTGGGATCTCTCTCTTGTGCTCTGAGCATTGAGAGAGGATCCCTTTGAGCTTTTGCAGTCAGTCGAGTTGAAGTTTCTTTCAATGTAAGTGCTCCTCCTGCTTGCATTGGCCTCCATCAAGAGGGTAGGGGACCTGCAGGCATTTTCAGTCGACGATTCGTGCCTCGATTTCGGGCCCGAGGATTCCCAGGTAACACTAAGGCCACGGCCCGGCTACGTGCCCAAGGTTCCTACCACTCCCTTCAGAGATCAGTTAGTGAACCTCCAAGCGCTGCTCTCGGAGGAGGCAGACCGAACCGTACTGTTCCTGTGTCCGTCCAAGCACTAAGATGTTACGTTGACGGCACACAGAGTTTCAGGACCTCAGACCAGCTCTTCGTGTGTCATGGAGGCCGGCAGAAGGGGAATGCAGAGGATGGCCCACTGGATAGTGAATGCCATCACCCTGGCTTACCAGGCTCAGGGTGTGCACTGTCCCCTCAGTGTACGCGCTCACTCAACTCGAAGTGTAGCGTCGTCCTGGGCCTCGCTTGCTGACATTTGTAGAGCTGCGGGTTGGGCGACCCCTAACACGTTCGCTAGATTCTATAGCCTTCGTGTGGAACCGGTTTCTTCCCGTGTTCTCACCTCTAACAGAGTTGAAGAGCCGGAGTAGGACCTGTTCGGTCGGCTTGATATCCTTCTCCAGTAATCCTTAATAAGTAGAACTGTGAGTCCTCCGATCCCATCGGCAGTCGGATGATGCGGAGCATCTGACACCAGGCCCTTTAGGCGATGTATCCTAGAGAACCGCTAGAGGGCTAGGGAGCCCCTGAGTGTAACCCAAGAGCTTCTCAGGTGGCTAGTTAAGAACTACCTTCCCCAGTTCTGAGAGTACAATCTCTTCCTATATTCCATATGCATTGAATCCATTTATGATATATGTGAGATCTGTCTTACTCTTCCGAGAGAATGACTTCCGCAAGTCCTATCGGACATCCCAGTGTCAAGTTACTTATAGTGCGGTACTGGTCCATGTGCAGAGTCTACCTTCCTACAGACCAAACACAGGGGTTGGTGACTCTCACATGGAGCTGGAGGGGACAGTCTCTATGGCGCTTTGGTAGGGATCCCTATTCGTCGGTCACCAACGTGACGTCGGAGTAACCGACTGAAAGGGAACGTATCAGTTACGTATTGTAACCCTCGTTCCCTAAAGAAGGGAACAGAGATGTCACGTCCCGTCGCCATAGGGGCTGTACCGCCGCTAGGGGCCGTAACACCGGCTCGGCTCCTCAGCGAAAACCTAATGAACGCTAGTTCTGCTGACCTACTTATACTCGCAAGGAGATTAGGTTCAGCTGATCCTAATCAGCATATGCCAATGAAAATCATTGGTGTGTTTGTATACACCCAGAGTTGTTTTGGCATCTCGGTCACCGACGTGATGTTACATACACGTTACCCCGACACGTTTTTATATTTATGACATATTTTTTCCGTTTGAAAACCAATATGATTGCTAAATTAACAGTGATTTTACTCAAGAGTTCAAACGAACTGTTAATTTCAAGTTCTTTACACATTCAGTCTTGAATGAATTAGCCGTCTGGTCAAATAAGTCAATGAATCACTCATTACGACAGTCACCTACTGCCACCTACTGTCAATTTACTTTTATATTTAAAAGTAGCTTCCTTTATTTTTCCCAGCATTGCATATTTGTATATTAAAAAAATTCAAAACACATGACATTATTCATGCAGTTTTAATCCAGGAAAAAACTATCGTAAAATTACACTTTAGTATCATTAAACTGTCAGTGTGAATGGAAATAAATGTCATTGACTTCTGCTTTCATTTCTTCTGCAGTGAAAAAAGATACATATTTGTTGAGGTTTTTATTTGATTCATAGTGTTTTATTATATTAACTGGAAATTATTAATAAAATGTAAATTGTAAAAAAAAAAACCCCATCAATTTATAAATGGTCTTTGTGATTTATGTTGTTGTTTTTTTGGCTAGTAGACGTTTTTGTATTCAAATCGTCTTGGGAGAAAAAAGAGTTGATTTCAAATCTTATTGTATACTCCTGGTTTAGATGCATGTAAACAGGAAAAGACTCCTCTATCTTCCAAACTCTGGGGGCGGCAGCGAAGATGAAGATGGTGTATCCATCATTGGGCAGGTTGTTGCATTGGGGCTCAGGCTCATGACGAGGAGTTACAAGAACTGGACCACACAGGGCAGCTTCCATGCGAGTGGTAAGCTCAGCTACCTGGTCAGAATCTCAATCTCCCTTGTGGTGTTGGTCAGTCTAGCTTCATGCTGGCCCAAAATAACTCGCTGCTGGGTGACCATGGTTCTGACAGTTTGCTATGTATGCTATGCAACTCGTTAGTTGTGAGAATTAGTCTCTATCAAAATATCAAAGTATTACCAAAAAGTTTAAATGACATTGATTATCTCATCTCATCTACTTTATCTATTTATCTATCTTTCTTTTTTGTGTGTATGGAGCATTGAATGATATATTCATGTATATTAAATAAACAGTACAGTTACACAATACTGTAAATCACAAAATAAATCAACTGAAAAATGTTTAGTATGTTGTCTGTTTAGTTTGTTTAGCAATGGACTTGTGTTGCAAAAGCTATTAGTAGTAAGTTTTGATGGTTCTGCAGCTCTTCTATTGAAAGGCAGGAACTGAGAGATCCGAGCAGGGTGTGAGAGGTCTCTGATGATCTTGTGAGCCTGAATGCTGGATCTTGGTTCATACAGGTCCCAATGATTTTTTTTCTAAGCTGAGTTTGAAATGTGCTAGGTGCTCTGCTGCTGCAACATGCTGTGAACTTTATAACTTGTGCCTGTTATGTTCTGCTGGTTTTGAAATCTGTAATCCACCTGCAGTTACCATCAGGGACGGTCAGGATTTGGCTAGTAAAGGTCTGGTGTTATGGTGTTAAATACAGAGGTTAGAAAGACCCACTAATTAAAATGATCCCTGAGGGGTTTATTGAAGGCCTTGTAAAGAAGAGCGTTGGTTAAAAAAGTGTTCTCATGAGCTGCTCTTATCTTGTGTGTAAATATTGTCATGGTTATTTTTCACCAAAGATCTTTAGATGCATGTGGGCAACTGAACATTTACAAAATCTGCTGAAATTTCCTAAAGTGTCAAAATGAATCACAAGACCACTTATGTGATTGTAAATGGCTACAATTACAATTCCTATAAGTGACCATGGCATGTATAATTTCTTGTGGAAGGGCTCTTTATGAAGCAATTCAATTGCAGACTTTCAATGAATCAGCTCTATAGTGTGTCTTTACTACAGTGTCCTTCAAAGGTCCTTCAAAATTGAATTCATTTCACACAATTTGGCAACGGACAAACCAGTATTCACCAGTTTGTTTGTCACTTTTGACAAAAGTCAGGTGTACAAAGGTCTTGCCCTCATAAATGTGAATCCTTGCTTCTACTGCATAATTCAACCAGTAGCTGTGTCTGTGTTTAATCTGCTGTAAAAAAATGTACACCAAGAGCAAACCTGGGAGTGAGTTTTTATTAATGGCTTAATTTCAGAAAAAAAAATGAAAAGCAAAAAACTAAATCTATTGATTAATTGATTAATTCTATTGTACATAAGCCATATGTACATGTACAAACTACTACTACATATACTGCAAAACATTACTTGGTGTAAAGCTGCTTTGCAATGATATGTATCATGAAAAGCGCTATACAAATAAATTTGAATTGAATTTGAATTGAATTGAAACAAATCTAATCTTCTAAATCTTTCTCAGTTTATGTGTTAAATGAAGCCGCTGTGACAAAGATCACCTTACAGACTAGGGAGGAAATTTGATTTGAACTGATTATGGTGAAGGCTGTAGTTGTTATTTATACTGAAATAGTAAGTAACTTACAAATCCAAAGGTGCGCACAGAGATAAAGGAATAGTTAACTATACAATACAATACATACCTGGTCCAAAAAACAAAAAAAAACAAAACCCAGGAACCTGACTGCTGGTTTGAGCTAGTTTGAGCTGGTCCTTAGTTGGTCATAAGCTAGTTCAAGCTGGTCCATAACTGGTTATTTGCTGATCAGTCCCATGCAACTCCTACTCAGGACCAGCTCATGACAGCACATGACCAGCTTAAACCAGCTCAAACCAGCAGCCAAGCTTCAAAACATACCTAACCAGCATATGCTGGATTTTTCAACAAGGTATTCATTGTAATTATGCAAATAAAGCAAGAAGAATGAGTAGTATTTCCTAAGCCTTGATCCCCAGTGTAATTAACATGTTCATATTGATTGCTAACATTGATTTTGCCCTAACCTAAACGAAAAGGGGTTACACTTGCTATTTTGTTCTCCACCCAATTATATCTTTGGAATCATTGGTGACTTATCCATAATTACTGGAGCATTGCTCATTTCAAGTGATGTTTCGTTAATTAGCCTAACGAAACATATGCGAAACCATTGCACTTCCGCTGAGAACTTATGCAACCTCTTTCTATACATGATTCACTCCTCACAAGTTGAATTATACAGCTTTTATTTGCTGTTTAACTACTAGACATAAAACCCCTGCCATGTCACCACTCCACAAGCAGACAGGTCACATAATCTGTGATTTCAAAGAGGACACTGTGTTCGCCCCACTCAACCTGACTAAAGACTCCGACGGCAGCGTCCTGGAGAAGGTCTTGTGAAGTCCACGGACTGTAATGAATTATTAATGGAATAAATCTCTAATAGAAGGACAAGAAAAAGACAAATGTCTCATGGCATGAGTAGCAAGGAAATGAATATAGTCTCAAGGCTTAGCAGGTAGACAAAAGCAAGATATATCAGCGAAACAGCAGGATCGCCGTATAGGATAGCAGGGCCATTTTTTGAATATTTCATTCCCACAGAGAAAAACACATATCCACGACATTATCGTCGCTATGCTGACTGTGGGCTGCACAGTACTTTCTGATGAACACATATTTAATACACAGTGAGGGGAAGTTCATGTGAATAAAACTGCAGAGTATTAGGTGTAATGGTACATGGTGTGCTGAAATATGGTTTGTAAATATAAAAAATTGCTATGCCCAAACCCAACATCTGAAAAATGTCTCACAAAAAACCCATAAAGTAAAAATATGCAGGGGTCATTAGAGACGGAATGAGGAGTATTAGTCAAAACAGGCTTATCTGTTTCTTTTTGCCCCCAAGGCCATTGTGACGGGCTCAAAGGCAGCTAGTCATAAATGAGCTGCCTGTCATCTGTAAATAAGGCCTCCTGAATGAGAAAGAGAGGGATGAGAATCTTGTCGTAATGAAGGGAATGATTGCTTTCTGACTGATGTCTGTCAGAATGGAGTTGAAAAATGCAATCAGTAGATGACACACTTAATTTTATGTGATTCTAATTAGAATTGAGGCAGCGTTTGATAGGGCTGTTTTCTTCCTATCTCTCTTTGTCCTTCTGACTAGTTTTTGACTGGCAACGTTTAAACACAGGTCATATTAAAAACCCAGATGTCTTTATGAGTAATTGTCAACAATATTTTGATGGCTGATGGCAGTGCCATCTTAACGAGAGCAGGGTGTTTGATGGTAAGGTTTGGAAATGTAATGTTTAGAGTACTCAATGACTTTTTGAAATTACATAAATAACATATGCTGGATGCCAATGGAAGATAATAAAATCTAAATTGCACTTAGGCTATCTTGCCCTTACTAATAACTGTTAAAAACTGTTCAGTTTCTTATTTGATTAATAGTTCTGTTTAATAATTTACTGAACTAATAAGTATACAGTTAACTAACAAAATTGGGTACAGAATTGTATGTATATTTTACACAAAATTACAAACCGGATTCCAAAAAAGTTGGGACACTAAACAAATTGTAAATAAAAACTGAATGCAATGATGTGGAGATTGCAAATCTCAATATTTTATTCAGAATAGAACATAAATCACGGAACAAAAGTTTAAACTGAGAAAATGTATAATTTTAAGGGAAA
>JAUMHG010000034.1:6469511-6480057 GCA_032359395.1 Enteromius anoplus
AGTTTCTGGTTTCCCGAGTTGTTCGTTCATCACGTGTCAGCCCCGAAACGTTAACCTATGCAGCCGGCTCAGCCCCCAAAACAGGTGAATCAATAATTCCAAAAAACTATAGGATGTTGCACTGATGCGAATGCGGGACTGAACGAATCATTCCCAACAATACAACTCCTTATTCCCGAGTCACTTCGTTAAAGAACGATCCATCATTAGACAAAAAAAAAAAAGAAAAACAGGGAAAAATGGAAGCGTCAACAACGGCCAGCTCTTTTTCAGAGGAAGGTTCCCAGCAACAGAAAGCTATTTTTGGAAGTTCATATATATTTGGACGTGTTATAAATTGACAATCAAATTGATTGATTGTTTGCACCAGATGGTGTTTGTTAAACATTGAGGAAATTAATACTTGATTGATTGATTGATTGCACAAGTACAGTTGTTTGTAGTTATTGTGCTAGACAGTGCCAATCTGTTGTTGGCCTAATAAAGACCCTAAAGAACACTCCTCCTTTGTATGTTCTCCCTCCATCTGATGCATCTCAGACAATTATAGAGTAATTAAGAAAAAAAAGTAACTAGTAATATTACTAGTAATGTAACTAGTTACTTTCTCCAGGGAGTAATAAAGTAATGTAGGGCACTACTATTTTTGAGAGTAATATGTAATATATTAAATTTTTTAGTAACTAGCCCCAACACTGGTCAACACAGTATTGTTTCCAACAGTTTACATTTATTGTACGGACAAAAACAAGAGAAACATTTTCAAAATATCTTCCTTTTTAAGCTGACTTTAAAACAGCGAATAGGCTAATAGTAAATAATTTTCAATTCAGGAGCATTGTACGGTTTGCAAGGCTTGTGTTCTTTTTGTAATGAATATATCCTTTCATTTTTTTCCTTCTATGCAACAACATGATCGCTTCTGACTTCCATTTATTGTTTTTTTTTTCTTTTACATGACTCACTTTCGTAACTGGGAGTCTTTAACAACTGACCTCAATGTGCCTAACTGCTATTTAAAAATGAGACTTGGTGAAATGGCACAGTTGGTTTGTCACGCCTTTAAACCACTTGATTTGCTGGCCTTCTGCGTAGACTGGGCCATTACTATTCAAATTAAAGTGTTTCATGATACTTTCTTTTGCATTCCTTGCTTTGTTTTTTTACTTGAATTCCTCTGATTAAAAATCTCTTGAAGTACTTTAGCAAATGGCTGCAAGACTGGACATAAACTTATATTTTCACACTTTGTGGGGGAGGAGAAGTACAGGTTTTGCAAAGGTTCATATTATATAAATAATTACTTCAGCCTCAACTGTTTAGATTTATATACATGTACTAAATGCTAGGATGATTTTCTATTTCATATATCAGTATCCTGTGTAAGACAATACTAAAACATTAAATATCTGGACTATGAGATAATCTTTCTTTCAAGCAGCATGACTTGGCAATGAAGACTTTTCATATCACTGAGCTTTTATTGAGCAATGTTTCATTAAAAGGTGTTGGGCTACGGTAGGACCGCTGCCGGACGATGACTCCTGGGGGCGTCCTGATGTTGTGTTGGATGACATTGGTCTGCCCAGGCAGGGTAGAGAACACATTCGAGAAATTACCGATCAGGTGCTGCAGCTCCGTCTTCTTGGTGGCCTACAGTTGGGGGTTGACATAGACAGCCACGGGATCGGAGACAGCGAGAGCTGTGAATTGGTCCCTGGTCCCTACCCACTTCTTTAGGAGGTAGAGGTGGTATAGCTGACTCGTATTTCTCCGTCCTGGCTGCTGTACTTTATTCGTTACGGGACCCAGCCTCTCTATCACTGCGTAAGGTCCTCGCCAGGTTGCGAGGAACTTGCAGGCGGCGTTTGGGACCAGGACCATCTCCCTGTCTCTGGGCTCAAACTTCTGTGGCTGGGCTGCCCTGTTGTAGTGACGTTGCCTGGCAAAAATGTTCTTCTTTACTTCATTATATTGATCAACAGCGTCAGCAAGGAAGGAGAAGAACGCACACTGGGCCTCACCTGTCAGCAGCGTAGCCAGAGCCAGTGCCCAGTCATCTTAGTGCCAACCAAATTATATATGAGCAAATACCTAAATAGATAGGAATAAACATTTAAGTTTGGTGTGTGTAAGTGCTGCTGAAGTGGAGATTTATGTGGGGAAAAACACAGCCTTTAAAAATATGTATTGTAACTGAAATATTGACACAAATAGATAAAGTGAAAAGAATAAAAGAATACATATATAAAAATAAACACTTAACAGTGTTTTTTAAATGTTTTTTTTTTCACATTTGCTAAAAAATGTAAACCCCTAAATGATGGATTTTTTTTTTTTTTCATTTCATTTCATTTTTTTTTTTTTCATTTTTTTCATTTCACAATACGCTGTTTGAACTCTAATTTTGACGGCATACTATATATATACTACATCTTGGATGACCTCTTTTTCATTTCATTTCATTTTTTTTTCCATTTTTTTCATTTCACAATACGCTGTTTGACTCTCATTTTGACGGCATACTATATATATACTACATCTTGGATGACCTAAGGCTGACAAAATTTTTTGCATTTTTAGCAATACAGGGAATGCAATACAAAATTGTTGTAATTTCTTACCCTGTAGAAATTGACAGTATTCAGCAGCCCCTTTGTGGCCATTTTGGACTGGGTATGCACTGCCCCCCCAGTCCAGAGCCAATGAATTTTGTCAAACATGAATAAATTTTTTTTTTTCACATTTTATTTGCAGTATCATATTATTTAAATTAGTTAATTATGGCTAAGTTAATAATAAAAAAAAAAAAACTACTCTCGCAACTTACGAATCTCTAAGTATCGCGTGAGTGGACTTCTTGTTCTGTTCCTGCTTTAATCTGCAGATATTTGCTTAATAAATAAGATGGATATTCATCGTTTTTTCAACAAACCCCCGACTAAAACGGTGGAGTTTTCATATTCTAGCACTTCCAATAATTATTCTACTGCCGCTAATACTGACACAGCAATCGAGGCCGTGTCAGAGAACACTCCCGGCCCTGAAACCGGCAGCACCAGCACCGCCAGCGTGTTGGCAGAAACACCCACTCAACCCACAGCCACATCTGGATATGTCAGCGACCTCGGGGAGAAAGCTACAGGCCCGAAACAGCCCATACTTTCTTCTTTTCCTAAGCATCAGATTGGAGATATTAATCGTTCCTTCTCTCCATTTTACTACGGCAAGTTTCCATGGACATGGATTTTAAGATGCACAGACGAACTGTTTACAAAAGTGGGAACTCGGAACTGGAAAAGATTGTCGGAGAAGCTGACAAAACATGCTTCATCACAGGTACATTAATCAAGCATGGAAATGTGGGAGAGCTACAGACAGACTGCTACGTCAGGTTCTGTGGCAGCACAGCTGTCACACAGCCATCAAAGCACTGTAGAAAGAAAAAGAGAGTACTTGTGCAAATCAGGTGATATCATAAAACTGCTGGCCAAACTAGGCCTGCCTTTCCGCGGACACCGTGAAGATGCTGATGCAGAAACAAGGGGTAATTATTTGAGTTTATGCGAGTTTTTCTCAAAATACGACCCTGATTTCAAATCCATGCAGAGCAAATATTTTAACTGCACAAGCCGAGATTTTCAGAATGAAATTATTGCATTATGTGCAGAGCTCGTTCGTGAAGAAATATCCAAGAAAGTACACGAGACAGCTTTTCTTGCTGTTATTGCTGATGAAGCGAAGTCCTCAAAGACTGAGCAACTTTCTGTTTGCATTAGATACACCGAGGGGCTTCAGATTAAGGAGCGATTTATTTGCTTTGTTGACTGTTCCAATTCTCGTGATGCTGCAGGGATTGTTTCTGGCATTAAAGAAGGATTGCAGTCATGTGGGCTGAAGGACATTCCCATAATTGCTCAGTCATACGATGGAGCCTCTGTTATGTCCGGGCATTTGAGTGGAGTTCAGCAGAGAATCAGAGAGGAATTCCCCTTTGCTGTGTATATGCATTGCATGGCGCATAGACTGAATCTGGTCCTCGTTGAATCGTGTACAGTGAGCAGAGACATTAAAACGTCTCTAAATGTGATCGACAAACTGTATGTTTGCAGAGCCAAGTAACCATTTCAAGTTTTTGATGATGCAGAAGACACTGGCTCTTAAACCAAAGGAGATAGTACAGCAAAGCGAAACACGTTGGGCATGCAAATAAAGATGTGTTTATGCCATCAAATCACAGTATGCTGCCATCATTCACCGTTTGAAAGAAATGGAAGGAGAGGGAGAAAAGTGGTCTGTAGAGGCCAGTGGATTGTATCACCACATGACAAGTCTCCCTTTCATTACTTCCATAATTATTCTTGAGGATGTTCTCAGAGTAGTCCATGTAACACACAAAAGACTGCAAGGTGCGAGTACAACCATGTCTGATGCAGCCTCAGCAGTACAGAGCCTGAGAACACATCTTCAACGTTGCAGAGAGGAGAGTTCATGGGAGGCAATATGGATGCAGGTGAAAAAGTTTTGTGAGGATTTTTCAGGTGTTGGTACAGAGAGTACCTCTCAAACTGGAGGAAAACGAAATAAGAACCTCACGAATGCCTCCTGGGCTTTTGCAGTACTTAGTACCATCCACACTTGGCCAGTGTGATGAAAATGAGATGCACTGGGAATCACAATCACAGATGTTTAAATATCAATTGTATTTCCCTGTTTTAGACACTATGCTGGCTGAACTGGACAGGCGATTCTCAACTGATTCAATGGCCCTGAGCATAGCATGTGGCGCTGTGTTCAGTTGCGACAAAAACGGAATCGGTCCTTTACTAAGCATGTATGCCAACTTTAAGATCCACCCTCAGTTTGTGGCAGCTGAAATGGAAATTGTTAAATGTGCTATCCCATCGCCGATTACCCTTGAAAAACTTAGAAATTAAGTGCGAAAGGATCAATATCCAAACTTTTACCGACTCCTTCAGCTTGCTCTCACACCGATTTTCTAAACTTTCCCTACTGCATATAGAAAATGAGTTGACTGCAAATTTATCAGGACAGAAGATAGTGGACATCTATGCAGATCGGAAAAAGAGGCGGATTCTTCTACATTAGGTAAGATGTAAGTTTTTATTCCATTCTTTTTGTAGCCTACCAGTCATTGTTAATTTTAAATGTATTTTAATTTAAAAATAAATTATAAAGGCTACAAATAATTGAAAGTGGAAAATATTGTATGCTGTAATGTAAAAGAAAAAAAACTGAGTTCGTGGTCTACTGGTAGGTGCCCCCCCAGGCAAAAATGTGAAACTCCGGTTGAAACACAGTTTTTTGAGCAGGAGAATCCTTCATCTCTGATTAGCAGGAAAACATAGTGGTCAGGTAAAGACTCCTCACACGGGCCTGAAAGATGATCTTTCTTCTGTGACAATAATATTTGCTGCCCTGCACCCTCTAAACACTTATCCTGCTCTGCACTATGTCTCCACTGCTGCAATGCTCACATCATACTCCATAATAGACAATAACATTAAGTGGCCAGCAGGTCTAAATGACAGATAATAGCTGTTGAGAGTCTATTCAATAGCCTCTTAGAAAATGCTCAAGTCTATTCAAACTAATACACACTTTTGCAAAAAAATAACTATAAAAACTTTAAAAATAAAAAAACAAAACAAAACAATTGCTAGGATTGTACCAATGACATCTTATGAATCCCACAATATGATATTGTAGTAAACAAACACATGAGAAAAGTTGGGACAATTATAGTATAAACATCATTGATTTTGTTTATAATTGTTTTTTCTGTGAAACTAAGTGTGGCAGCAAAATTAAAAGCCAGCTTTACACAAACAAAATTAAACCGAATCCTTGGTACTTAATTCTTGGATCACTGGCCCCAAAAAACTGTTGATGCTCACTTTTTTTTTGCCGAATGTTTTGACATTTTTGAAAATATTTTTGTTAATATTCAAATTCAGGCAGTGGCAATTGTTTGATAAATAAATATGTTGGCAATGTTGCTTATAAAATTAGTCAATACACAGTATGCGAGGGGAGTAGTATGTCTGAATTCATAGTATATGTGATTTTAGATGCATTCCAATTATTGCCTCACTATGGCATGCTAGCACTAGGCTACTGACAAACTAAATAGAAGTATTGTATTAGCATACTAGCACATGCTATTTAGCTAGAGCAGTGATTCTTAATCTTGGTTCTCATGACCCCCGATCTGCAATTTTCACATCACAGGGTATTCCAGTTTTAAAAAAGCATATATGTTCTATTCAAAGAGCAAAGGGCACACTTCCATTCAAGTGTGCGAGTCATGACTATTATGCAAATCTTATGATTACAGTAAAAAAAAAAAACCTTCATGCTTTGTTTGTATTTTCTTTCTCACAGCTTTATAAAAAAATTACAGTTGAACCACTAATTTAATTTTAATATTTTAACAATGTCCTTACTACCTTTCTGGGTCTAAAACTATATATTATAATACTGTTCAGTTGCAAGGCATTCATAAGTGATTAGTTAATGATCAACTAATCATTAACTAAATATTCATAAGGAATTAATAAGTGATATGCTAGCAGTTTATGTATGTTTTATTAAGTCATTTAAAAGTCATTTACAAATGATTAGTTAATGATGAACTAATCATTTACTATATGTTCATAAATGGTTTAGTAATATGTTAACAATGTACAAATACCTTTAAGAAAATAGCATATTATGAAATAATCAAACATATCATGACACTAGTTAAAATATTATTATATATTAATATATTATAATAATATATTAATAATTTATAAATTATTGAAATGTCATTATATAGCATTGTACTATTATCTCATAGTGTTAGAAATACTCATCAAATTAATCATTTACAACACTTTCTGCATATACTATTCTAAAGTGTAAACTACTCATCAGTTGTTAATGTTTTACAAGCCTGCTGGTTACAGGTTTTGTGTGTGTATACACTGGGCTGAAAGATCTACCAATGAGAGTAAAGCATTCACAACTGATGAGTAGTTTACACTTTAGAATAGGGTATGCAGAAAGTGTTGTAAATGATTTCCACAACAGGTTTGACAGCTCGATCACACAGCAATTCATACATATTTTATAAGGGGACTAATTCGTACAATCTCACTCGTACAAATTCAAAATTTTTCAAAATCGAACACATTTTATGAGTTTCCAATTCATATAAATTTGTACGAATGACCTACACCTAACCCCGCCCCTAAACCTACCCATCACTGGGGTTTTAGACATATCGTGCAAAATCGTACAAGTGCGGTCATATGAATTAGCCACAGAAATGCCAACTCGTAATTAATATAGATTAATATATAATTAATTACATTAAAAAACAATAACTTATTAACCATTTACCAAGGATATGTTTGATTATTTTATATGATTTTTTTAAGATAACCTATGACAGATTTGTACATTCTACATTACTTAATAATTTGTGAACATATAGTCATGTTCTGTAAATGATTAGTTAATCATAATCTATTCACTTTTAAATGATACATAAATATATCTACAAAACATAGATAAACATATTAATATATCACTTAATAATTATTTATGAACACATAGTTATGTTTTGTAAATGATTAGTGGATCATTAACTAATCACTTATAAATGCCTTACAACTGGACGTTATTATAAAGTGTTACCAACCTTTTTATGTCAGTGGACAGAATTAAATTCACAGAATGTTCATTAAAACATTCCTTTTTGGTTTCCTTTTAGTTTTTTTTTTATGTTAAATCAGAGTAACGCTGTCAAAGAAACCACAAAGAGAGACACAAGCCAGGCATCTGCAAATAACCTAGGGAAAAACCCTCATGTATCTAAGCTCCTATAGTTACAGAGGTGAAAATGTCTAACTTTCTTTCTGTCCAGCTTATAATAAGAAACATTACTCAGGAATTCACTAGAGCACAGGAGCATCGTCAAAGTTTCAGCCACTTTGAGAGTGTGAAAAAAAGAAGAAGATTCAGAAGCACTTGCAGCTGTTTGGATCACATTGCAAGTCAGAATCAGTGGGCTTTTGTTTATTGACAATAGGAACAAAAAACATGGGTTGCAGAATTGAACATTTCCAGCCCACAAGTTGACAAATATTTAATGTCATCACAGGTGTTGCAAGTCAACGATGAACACACTGAATCGGAAAGATATGCAAACTAGCTGTGTCATTTGATCCCGATGGACAACCAAATGAGTCTGCAAATGCTTAAAATTAATGAAGAATGTGCTATGGATTTTCACACTGAGCAGATTGAAGAGCAGCAAATTTATATCACTAACTGCAGTTCCTTATGCATCTTTAACTTTTTGTGTGTGTGTGGTCCTGTCTCTCCTATCAGTGTCCTTGAGGTTTGACTCAAAGGTCAACACCGGCATCCTCGAGGGAATGACCTCATCAGTGTACAACACAAAAAGACACAAATGACAGCCTTTTCAATGCCCTGCTTTTGTGCTACTGAGGGAATCAATTATAAAAACGCATTTAATACAAGCGGTAAAAGTGGTTTCCTGCATTGTGTGGGCTGGGGCCCAATTCTAAGGGGTCTCGATCCATTCCACCATCACTTCTCCCAGCCGTAATTTCCTCTTCGTCTGAGATCCCATTGCTTTTTGGAATTGGATTTACCTGACTCCTTCAGATGGTGAATAGACTCCCCTTACAGAAGCAGAAAAAAAAAAATGGAGGAATACACTGTAAAATTGCCTGGCTGAATCCAGGGGGTCTCTGAGCGACAGGCACACTGTCAGAATGTCATTAAGCCTCAATGAGAAAAAATGTCCTCATTACGCGGGGCACGAGAGGGGACTGTGGCAGCACAGAACAATGGCATGGGGCGGGGGGAGGTGTGAGGTCATCGGCTCTGTTTATGGCATCCTGTGAGTCCTTGTCCCCCATCGCTTGCCTTGACCCAGTTTGCTTACGGCTGTGAAGTGCAATCCGTTTCTCTGAGCCGGTGGCACAGGATGGCAAATGTTGACACAATTGTCTTCAGAGATGCTTCATCTTTGTCTCCATGGCTCGCTTTATCAAATTCCATTTTAGAGAAAGAACATTGTTGACAGTATGTTTTAGCTAAAACATTAATTGCCATTTCAGCAGCTAATGCTCTATCATTCCAGAGGAAACCTTCAGATAACTCTAGGGGGAATGAAAAAGCTGCACCGGCAGCCTTACCTGAGAGTTCTGGGCCAACATGACTAAACAAACGTAAACAGCATTGTAGTTTCAAACTGAATTTCTTGTCTGTTATGAATTACGTTCTGCTGGTTAGATGTGTTGGTATTTTTTGTTGATGCTGGAACAACATTTTAATTCAAAAATAGTCTTGACCATGTCCCTACACCTAACTTTTACCACAAGTAATCCCTGAAATCAGAGGACATGATAGACAAATGACACTGATGTACAAGCACCAAACACTGATTGTCAGTCTAAACTTCCCAGAAACCATTTTACGAGTTCGCACTTCTTCATAATCATAAAGAATAAAGCAAATTTGGTATGCTGTCCAGGGGGGCGAGCTGGGAGAATGGCAGACCCCGAACCCTAGTGGTTTGGACTCTAGCGAGGGCAAGAGCTTGGCGTCCAGCTTGGTCCCCGCATGCCCCCCAAAAACTTGGGGAAAAAAGGTGGGGAAGCTTTGAGATAAAGAACCTCTGCGGAGGTGGGAAGGAGAAAAGCCTCTGCGAAGGCAGGGTAGTAGAGAAAGCTAGCTTAGCTACTTGTGATTGAGAAGTGGCAAAGATGGGCTTTGTTTTGCTTTCGGGGCTGAGGAAAATGCCGGAGAAGGCCTTTTGGATTGCTTAGGCGGATGGCGAGTAGACAGAGATCTAAGAGCGTGCAAGCATGCAACCTCGACCGGCTGGCTGAGGGCTGGCTAGGCTGCAAGAGGAGCTGGGTCCTCTTGATGGAGCTCGGATGAAGTAATTGGTGTTCAGACGGCTTGTCTTTGGGACTCGGGGCAAAGCGAACGCGTGGTGCGGGCACGGGCTGTCTCGTGCACACGCCTCTGAGCGCGCCCATGCACGAAGACAAGAAGCGGAAGTAAAGGAAACAGGGTTATTTATAAAAGGTAGGAAGGATTTGATTGGGCAGGAGTAATGAGGAGATTGATTGGATAAGCGATAAGCAGCCGTGATCGATTCGTCCAGCGCTTCCTCCCAAAACTTGTTATTTGCAAAACGTCACAAACAGGTTCAAATCTGATTGGTTAATCACAGTGTTCACCGTAATTTTGCGGTGATATTTTAAGACATGATCCTGGATCAACATGATTGTCCAAGAATATAGACTTATCCCAATCCTTATCTCCCCTTATTCAATTCAATTAAAATTTATTTGTATAGTCCTTTTCATGATACATATCATTGCAAAGCAGCTTTAAAACAAAGTAATGTTCCTTTTAAGGAACTCGAGCTGCGTCAAAACGCTATGGGAACGCCCTCCAGCGTGACCGCTCTGAATCGTATGTGAAAACAGCCAAT
>JAUMHG010000034.1:6517589-6527718 GCA_032359395.1 Enteromius anoplus
TATATATATGTGTGTGTGTGTGTGTGTGTTTAAAATTTAGCTACAGTTAACACAAAATCAAATGTGTGCTGGAACAAAAAAAAACAAGATTAAAAAACAAGTATATTTGAATTTAGGCTTATTACTGAAATTTTCAGTGGAATAGTTTATTGACATATTTCACCCTACATAAAAGCATACTAAATTTTTTTTGTTTTGTGTTCATCTATGCTGAAGGTTACCATAGGTCAGACAACATTAAGTTAAAGAAAAACAGGCAGCTCTTTTTTCTTAATCAATAAAGACAACACTTGATGCACTATTTTATTGTGTATCAGAAGGCTTGTGATGAACACTATGGTGAATTACAGTAAATAGTTCACATTAGTGATAAAATCCAGATATTACACTTTTATACACAATACTCTAGTTGCTACTTATTAATGGTAACTAAGACGTGATTCATATCATGTTAGAGCTTGACAGCCTCAGTATTCATTCACATTCATTAAATATGAATAGAAGTCAGAATATTCTTCAAAGATCAACGTCAATGATAGCACAATTCAAATTTCTATTCCTTTAAGACAAAATATGTGAGATCCTCAGTCCTTTATCTGACCTTTACCATAATTCTACTCTGTAATTTCTGAAAGAATGTTTACAGTATATAGTTTACAGTATTTTTATTTAGAGCTTTATCTGGCTTTTGAAGGAAACCCCTCAAACCACTAAGGCGTTTTCCCTCCCAAACCCATCGATCTGAAACCACTTCTGAGCCTCCAGCATTTCATTAGAATATGAAATTTCACTGTGACTCACAAAAATGTCAAAATGGAACAGATGGTTGTCTGTTTTTATTGGGAGGTTTGGTTTAGATTTGTGGCGACTTCTGCCACACCACAAGGATATTGGTTGGTTTCTGATTTTTTTCAACTATGGTTTGCCAAAAATACTCATAACTTTCCTAACTCCGATAGCAAAATGTTTTTGAATCAGGGAGCAAAAGTGCATACATCGGCATCTCCCTTTTTCTCAATTAATTCAGCCATGCAGTTCAGATTTGGAGTTTCAAGGATTAATACTTAAAAGTTAAGGTTCAATTTCATAATTTTTTAATCTCTAGTGCTTGTGCATGGATGAGACAGACACCAACAGGAACGTTTAAAGGTTTAAGGATTGTAATACAGGGCAAACATAAACAGCAATAATTAACCATCTGAGAGTCTGAGAGTGATCTCCTGATTTCTGTAGATCATCAAGTTCCTGGCTAGTTCAACATAATCCAGGCGATCTCCTGATCGCGTTCACATGTGATTGCCACTGCTAAATTCTCAGTGAGAGAAGGTGTCGAGGTTCTGTGCACTTGGAATAGAGGTGAGTGAACAAGTTGAGTAAAATAGCAAAGTAACAGAGAGTTTCTCATGTGTACTACGTTTGGGCATAGGCGATCATCCGCTCGTAACTCCAGTATATAGGGAATCCAGTAAGTAGAAGATATGAGAGGTTGAACTTCCAGTTCAATGAAGGTTCCTTTTAATCAAGTTCGTAGGTTGTTTTAAGTAGGAAACCCTTATCGGCATAATGTCGATATTTTTTTTTATTTTATCGTCATAATTAAAAGATATATTGGGTAAAAACAATGCCATTACTGCATATGTAGGGGTGTGATTTTTCAATGGAAAAAGTCAAAACAGTTTTCTTTAAATTATATTATTTAGACATTTATGAGAATGTAACCCAACCCCTGTCTCTAAAACCATCTGTCAATACGACACAAGATATAGCACCACCGTTATAATTTATTTGAAAAATATCAATATTCCAAGTCTTTTGAGGTGAAACAATTGATTTGTGAGAGGTTGCTGTCCATCTTCCATATACTTCCTGCGCACTGCTGTAGTCGCGATTTCAAAGAATGCAACTACAAGAATCCTTATGTCAACGTTAGTTATGAAATGCCGTTACTCTTGATTGCGTCATGCTATTGTCAAGTACTATTGTCTCTTTTGTATCTTGTGACCGAATATGTCATGCTACCAGATGGGAATCCGCTTTAACGGAGCAGGATCATTTGTAGTGATTAAAGCATTGTGTTTTAATCTCTTCTTCGCATAAAGACTTCATATGGCTTTAGATTTGGAATGTGACATGACTTGTTTGTAATGAATTTATATTGCTTGTTTATGACAAGTTTGTGCGGTAGGTTTAGGTTAGGGGTAGCATAAAACAATGAGCAATATTTTAAAAAAAAATCATCTTCGATAATTATTTAATATAATTCCTGTAGTTCCTGTAGTTTTCATGTTCACAGTGCATTAACTATAGCAAACATAACATAATAATATGAATAAATTCTATATACATTTTTTTCATTTTTACTGTTTTTATTTTAATTGAATAGCCATGTTTCTTCTAACTTACAATATTAGTAATGCACTTTTATATTTTATTTAGATTATTTTATGTTGCAGTAGTTAATGTTTATTGCATTATTTTAGTATTGTTGTAAAGATTCGTTCGAGTCGTTTGGATCCATATGCAACATTTTATTAAATTCCAGGTCAGACAGGCAGAGATCAAAGACACAGGCAGACAAATCAACGTAGGGCAGGCAGAATCAAAGTCAAAGAACAGGCAGAGTCCTGGTAGGAACGTTAGTAAGCAGGCAAAGGTTCCCGCTGCTGACGTCCAGAGAGATCCACAGAGGTGCGGCTTGTGACAATTGTGTTCTACCCTGATTGTGTTTTGTAGGTTACACTGATTCACATATTTGTTAATCATTGCGCATGGAAAGTCCACTAGGTAAGACAAAGCAGGTGCTTTGTATATAGTAGGTTGATATATTATGCAAAATATCGGGTAGCTTACTCTGGTAACCAAAACAGGATTCATATGAAGGGAAATGTTTTTCAGGCATTTTTTCATTCAATTAAAATGAATTAATTGAGGAAACACCCAAATTCCATATTAGAACAAAATATGTACTAAGATGACATAACCTATGGACTACTTGAAGAATGTGATCGCCAAAACAAGTCCAAAACCTTGAAACCATCAAAACTTTCATCCAAGACCGCATCCAGACACTCATCAGACCAAGGTAATGCAAGTATCGTACATTTAACGAATGAAACAGAGGTTAAAGCTATAAACCCCCACTGATGGTTTTGCTCTAGTGGTTAAATTACTCTTTTCATAGCTCCATTCTCTTGTTTTCTTGATGGTTTCATCCATCAAGTCTCATTTGCCCTTTCCCCATGTATGAGTGATTTTATGTTTGTTTTTTTGTTGTTTAGATTAGATATGTGTATTAGCTTTAGTTAATAAAACTTTTGTGCAATAATTACATAAGTTTCTGGTCATGCTTGTGAGTAATGTCCCTTTATGATTTTGATCCTTGCTACATGCTCTCATGCATTAATACTGTAGGAAAGTTTTTTTCTGTGGCCACGAAATATAGCTAACACTGGATGTTCGCAGATAAGTTGATGGCAGTTTAATTCTGCTACAGTTACTACTGGCATCTGATAAAAAATAATTGTAATTAATCATAATTAATTGTAATTATTATATATTTTCCTTCCCTAACCCAAACCTTTTCCTTCACTGGACTCTTAGCCAATCATTAGAAGCCTTCATATAAAGCCTGAATGCAATTCAATCTACCGATGAGCTGACCTGACGTACCACCTGAAATAGCCTTTCCCCGAGGGTCATAATGAATCAATCAGCACAAGCCTGCTGAGAGACATTATTACGCTCTCATTGTCCATGGACACAACAATTCATTCCCAGTCTCCATGTCATCATCAGGACAATTTCCTCTCACAGCCTGTACAAGAATAACTGCCCCATTGTTGTTTGATCTTGTTCGAATGCCTGTAAGCATGCCATGCACTGTCTTAAATAGGATCTAATTTCCATAATTGAAGAAATGCATTTGTTAATATTGATTTTTCATGCCCACACCAGAGGATGTCCAGAGGGGTATTTACAATGAGAAAAAAATAAGGCTTTTACATTTTATCATGCAGCGGCTTCTAAGCAGCTGTAACTCAAGATAAATTGCTTATTCTGTGTCCTCCAAGCTTTTGGGACCCTGGCTTAATGAAGTGGAAAAGTCCCTTTTGTAATGGCTCCGATTCATTGTGTTGTCCTGTCAGAGTTGGAATGGAGAAATCATTGTGGATGCTGTCAGAGAGGTGGACAAAAGGCAGAAAGAGAAGGTCAGGCCACAGTGTCATCAGGGACAGAACAGCCCATCCTCCTCTTTTAATGCACACAAGCCGTGACTTAAGAAGAAAGTGGGTTTTATTGTTTGAATCTCCTGTGTGGGCTGTGATGCATCAGGTTCTGAAGGATTACCATATGTCACTCATTTGCTGTTTTGAATTCCTTACTATTGAGTCTCTCAACATACAGTTAGTCAATAGCCTATCTTTATTTAAGTAATGGATTATTCAAATTATTATTAATTGATCAATTCAATCATCACCTGGTTATTTCTGTCATTTCTGTAGGGCAGTAAAGCAGTTTTGAAGCTGAATTTACTGGCATTCATGACTTTCTATTGTGGAACAAAAGGTAGGTTTTTGAAAAATATCTGGCAATTTAATGACAGTACATGAGGACATAACCCTAACCATTTGAGCTATGAGTCTTGAGAAGTAGATGCCCAACTAATAAACAATTTTTCAGTCAGTTGATCCAGTTCATAAATCTATATAATAATTCACAAATCCGACAGAAAGATTAATTTATGCGACAGACTGATTCAGTTCTGAAATTCAAATCAGTGCATGTTTTTTTGACTTTTAATGATAACAGTTTTCATTTTTGGGCACGCTATGTGACTTTGGATTAACTATGAGCAATACTGTATTGTTCATACTGTATTGTACTTACTTCTTCGTGATGCACATTGCTTAACAATAAAACATAATTACTGTAATTAATTTAATTATGTTTCTAAGAAAACCTAATTAAGAGAGAAAAAACGAAGGTCTTTGCTTTACAAGTGATTTTGCACTTAGTTATACTGATCAGAGCTAGAAGAAATCATATTGGGTTCTTTCTCTTTAAGACACAGGACACCGAATCTTAGCTCCGTCCTTCACGTGTTAATGAGACAAATAAATCACCCCAGCATCCTGCCTTCTTTCCGAGAGGGGAGCGGCGGATCCCAGCCTCCTACTGCCTGCTAATCATTGGGTGGGTCCATGCGGATGCAACCTTTTGTATGGCTGCCAGCTCTGCCCGGTCCTGTTGAGATCTCTGTTTACCCGTGGAGGCTCTCCAGGACAGGGCCTCCTGCAGGGACTGGGTTCTCTGATTGGTGGCTGGCCAGACACTAGTAAACAGCAATCAAGAACTGCTGCTTATTGACATTTAAAGGAAATTCATTGATGGATGGTATACTGATTTTTCATTTTTTTATCTTCCTTGACACTGATGATAACTTGATATTAAAAATCACGTGGTTTGGTACGTTGTTTTCTGTTCATCTGTTTATTTATTGAATCGGTTTATTTAGTCAGTTTACCTGCTACAGGCTAAGTTCAAACTGATAGAAAAAATCTGATATTTTGGACATCCAGCTTTTATTGCTGTTTTTATTTGAAAAAATAAAATCAAGATATCTGATTTTACCACATTTTAGATTACATTTGTAAGGGATTTTAAAATGTGATTACTGTCAGATTTTTACAGACACATCTCTATCTGAATGCTCTGGCTCACATTTGCAGTTTTTGCCATTAGGCTACTCTTAAAGCAACACACAGCTACAGAGTCAAAACCCATGACGGAAATGTCGGAAGAATTCATGCGTTATTTAAACAAAGCTGATACCAGAGCATGAAACATGACCATTTATTTGGAGAATGAGAAGATGCAACTACATTTGTTTTAGAAGCACTGCTACATATGTGTGTATGCCTATGTCATTATCAACCTGCAATCTGCATCTGTTTGGTTAGGTAATGCCTGGGCAGACAAATCTGATTTCATTGTTCACTGATCAATGTCTTGTGCTTCTCTGTTTTGTGTTCAAGAATTTTAATGTTACTTTTGTTTTTCCTTCTGTGTTTTGTTCAAGTTCTTCTTTTTTCTGCCTACTTTTTTCTAATCAATACAATAGTTGCCTAGCCTTTTAATACCAAACTTTGCTACTGTGCTTTGCTTCGTAGACAGAGTCTAGAACGGCATAATAGAAAAGCATTTACTTTCTTGTGGGGGGCACTTTTCCCACTACCTTTGGCCTCCCCAGTTGATGAATTAAAAGGTAGTTTGGCCTGAAGCAGCGACCGATCGGTTTATGACATTAAAGTACTCTGGTTTATTGTCTCAAACATGTGCCTTTTTTTTTTGTCTCATGCATACATGTGTTTGGATTATTCAAGTTCTTGCCTGGTTTTACCTACTTGTGTTTGTTAAGATAAATGTTTTTGCTGCACATGAATCCTCCTTTTATCATCAAACTAAAGGCTCTATCATGTTGGAAATGTCGCCAAACCCACACTAAACCTATCCGAAAGTGTTGACAAATGTCAAAGTCATATAAAAACACATTCGTTGATGCAGCTGTGGTAGGTTTCCTGCGTACCTGAGCTGTTTTACAGAGCAAACCTACCAACTCATATGAAGCTGGTATATAATGCTAACTTTCGAATATATCACTTTTCAAATGCACTGCATGCTAAAATCGGTTCGAATTAATTATGTAATTACAAAAGATTAGGCTTTATTAATCAAAACTGTGGACCTGCGAATCATCCTTTGTATAAAAAGGAATAAAGGTTGCGGGAGTTTTACTGGCTCAATTGGAAACTGCAGCGATTTGTAAGTATAAGTACTCAGAACCTTATTTCAAGTGTGACATCTTTGTTGATCCTGGGACAACATTGTGTATAAACAATTAGATTTGAATAACCAGTTTATAGTTTTTGTGAAGTTTACAATCAGAGTTTATTGCTTGTTTACTCATAAGGTTAGGTTTAGGTGTAGATATATGGTCAAGACAAAATTTTTGGATTAAAATGTAAAACAGTTTTTGTGAAGTTTAGGCTAACAATCAGTGTTTGATTTTTGTACATCAGTGTCAGTCATCTATCATTTCCTCTGATTTTAGGCATTACTCATGGGTAGGGTTAGGTTTAGGTGTAGAGATATGGTCAAAACTAAAATTCTGGAATAAAATGTTGTTCCAGGGTCAACAAAATATGTTAACCCAGGAACACATCAAACACAGCAAAATCAGGATGTGCGCTGGCCTAGGAACACATCTTACTCAGGTTTTGGAGTATGTAGGTAGAGGAACGTATTTCCAATGAGCCTAGTAATTTGTTTCAAAAACCAAATTTTTTTTTAAGTCTTATCTTTTCACACTATCAGTTCAAAAACTATTCTAAAGATAAATAGAAATTGAATGGCATGTTACATTATAATAATGCATTATATATAGTGTGACAACATGCCCTGCTAATGAAGCGTACGGTGTGTATTGTCATGTTGGTCTTGTAACGAATGATCAGGGAGGCAGTCGGATCCAAATGCACAGTGTTTATTAACAATCACGGGAGAGTACAACAGGCTGAGGTCGAAAAAGGCATACAATGATGTAGAAGCAAAACCAAGGGAGATTCCAGTGAACAGAGCAGAGAGTCAGGCGATCGGCAAACAGAGTCCAGAGTAAATCCAGACAATACAAACACAAACACAATAACAAGGGAAAACGCTTACAGAGGTGGTGAGAACACACACGCAATGATGAGCGGGGAACATTGTGAATTCTGGGGTATTTATACAGGGGTAAATGACACTGAGGGGGAGGAGGACATATTAGTTACTATGGAGACACATGAGGAGGGCGGAGAACACATTGGTTACTAAGATAACAGATGAGGGAGGTGGAGACAGAGTACACGGGTGACAGATCATACATGGAGTGGAAAAACACAGACACAATACAAGGAGGCTGGAGAGAGTGACCAGACAGTGACCTTGCCCTCCAGGGCGGAGTAGGCAGCGGAGACGCCCGCCGGGACAGGGCAGGGAGCGGAGACCTCCCTCTGGGCGGAGCAGATGGCGAAGACACCCGCCGGGACGGAGCAGGCGGTGAAGACCTCTTCCTGGGCGGAGCTGTCGGCGAGGGAGCCCCCCAGGGTGGATCAGGTGGCGGAAACGCCCACCTGGATGCAACAGACAGCGGGGCGGAGCGGCTGGCAACAGAGCCCCTCTGGTTCGGCCAGACAGTAACTGAGCCCTCTTGGGACCACCGGGCTAACTTTGCGCCCTCGAGAACCTACCAGTCTGAGACAACACCCTTCTAGACCGACCAGACTGTGAGTACGCCCTCAGAGACCAGACTGATAATGAAAGTGCCCTCTTGAACCGACCAGACTGACGTTGCAACCCCCGTGACCAAACTGATAATGAGCGCGCCCTTTTTTTTCGGTTGGACTGATTGTGGAAGTGCCCTTTGTGACCAAACAGACAGTGGTAATGCCCTTCGGGACCGAATAGACTGTGCTCGCGTCTCTCTGAATTCTCCGGACCATGACCCAGCTGCCTCCACGGGTTGAGCAGCCACAAATGGGGGCTCTGGAGAATCTATGGCTAATGCCAACTTCTCCACTTCTCGGCCCTGGAACCTCACAGTCGACCTGGAGCTCGGGTTGTCGGTGTACCACCACTAGCTCTGGCGCTTCTGACAATACCCAATCTGACTCACCAACCGGCTTGGGCGGATCTGGCCAACATGGGTCCGGATCACAGACAGGGTCTGGCGGATCCGGCCACTCAGGATTGGGATCACAGACTGCGTCTGGCGGATCCGGCCACACGAAACCTAAATCGCAAACTGTCATGACTGGACACGGTTCCTCGTGCCACGGGGTTAAGACCCGTTACATGCGGGCTAGGACGACCCCTCGTCTTAGGACACTTCTGAAATGCATTTCAATGATGAAAAACAATGTCTGACATTCTTATAATTCTGGAAGGTTCTTATTACAAATTGTATGAATTTGTCATTGAATATATTCCAGAGTTGTGTTCTCATATAGTATCTGTTGTATATGCATGTGGCAATAAATTTTAATAGGACAAGATGAACATTTACTTATTGGGAATGGTCTGTTTGAGGATTAACATGAAACATGTTGTGGCTTTATTAAAGCAGACACACCAAGATGGCTAATGACAAATAAGTGCGTCCATGATTTACAAAATAATTATTTTAAAAACTGTACAAATTTTACCATTAGTAACATACAGGATTTAAAAAAAAAACAGGAATTGTATGTTCCTCCAGTGGAATTTCAACTAATGGGTCTGTTATGAACTATCCCTTTAATGAAATTTCATACGAATTTTCAAAAAATGGCTTTTTGTTTCTTCCGTATTACATGCATTACATTAAAACATTAATCTTACGGACTGACCTAGAAGACAAGAGCAGACAGCATCTAAACAAGATGTAAGAGTGGAGTGGACTGTTAGCGTCAAGATATGCTAGGGTGAGAAAGCATAGATGAGACCATAGCATATAGTTGGGAGGGTGAGAGTGAGTGTGGAGGGGTGTGTGTTGTGTCAGGAATTATTGAGGTTAAGAGTGAGGAGGAAGTGATCCGAGGTGTGTAGAGGATTAACCAGTACACGATCAATGGAGCAGTGTTGTGTGTAAATAAAGTGATTGCCTGATTTGTGAGTAGCCGTTGTTAACACTCTCTTGAGATCAAAATAGGCAAGCAGAGTGTGGAAGTCGGCAGTCAGTGGTTTATCTAGGTGAATGTTGAAGTCTCCAAGCTTTACTAGGGGAGTGCCATCCTCAGGAAAGTTTGACAGCAGCACGTCTAATTCATCCAAGACTTTACCTTGTGGTTCTGGGAGTCAATAAACAACTGTAAAATTGATTTTGTCAAACATGAATATTTTTTTTCCCCACATTGTCTCAATTTATTTGCATTATCATATAATTTAAATGAGTAAATTGTGGCTAAGTTAATTTTAATGAACTTTTTCACACGTGAGTTTAAAATATTCTAGCTGAGACTTTTTTAAGACGACCTTTATTTTGGAACGTTTAGCCTTATTGTTTCCATGGCGACGTGTCTTGTCAGTCACAATAGCGCTGTGTGACACATGG
>JAUMHG010000034.1:6534509-6547311 GCA_032359395.1 Enteromius anoplus
AAAAACAACAACTGAAATTGTTTATACCACAATACCAAGCTAACTAATAAAGAAATAGGCATTACTCTTATTATAATTATCACTCCGTGGTTCACATTCTGAGTCTGCATTCTTCTTGTATGAGGTAATCCGAAGCTTATCTCACAGCGCGTCTTTTTCTGAGGTGAATTCGGTCTGATTCCTCTCAGCACGAAGCGTACAGTATCTGGGATGAACTTCAGCTAAACTCTCTCTGCTTTGTTTGTGCTGATGTGGGTGTTTACATGCGGCACGCGCCGCGTGGATGATTATCATGTCTATTATTCCGCTGCGCGGGGGCGTGGTCGCATTAAGAGATAATGAAGGAGACGCAAAAGACTGGACATCCCGCTGGTTTCATATGAATTACTTTATCACAGAATATTTGTTTTCATTTACACTGTCTTAGTGTAATAGTACACATATCAAGCTTTCTACAGATATAACTCTGATGTCGCTGTGTGGATTATTCGCTGAGTTTCACTATTCACTTTCATTTTAGTTAATCATTGCTCTTTGAAGATCACGCAGACAAATGCGGCAAACAGCGCACCCAGTTTGTTTTCTTTATTTTCGAAATGCACGAAGTTGTGTTGTTGTTATATGTGTATACAAATTAAAGTAGACCCTTCACAGATTCGATTGATGTATCGTTCTTATCTGTACGATCAAAACTCAGAGTGTAATTTAAGTTATTATCGGCGTCATCAGGAGAAGACGCCTCAAAACGCGTTTGCGGACCCCAATGCAGGCAGGCAGCGCTGTCGTCTTTGATCGTCTGTTTCTCTCAATGATGAGTCAGCATATTCAAACCTGTGACAGAGCCATATACTGCTCTGGCAGTGATAATGTGGGTTTGGAATGATTCGTAACATTTTTATGATTGTAACAAGTAACGATGCAGCACATAACAAAATCTATCGGAGTAAAAGTATTAAACTCATCGAAAATATGTACTGAAGTAAAAGTGGAAGTAGGAGAAAAAAACAATACTCCAGATACTGCCTTTTAGTACTTAAGTACAGTAGTGAAGTAGTTCTACTTCGTTACAATACATCTCTGTTTATTACAATATGTATGTTATTTTGACCGAGCTGAATAAATTCTTCTGTTTATTTAGCAGCAGATCTCGTCAACCAAATTCAAGCATATGTACATTCCGTAACATTTCAAGTATTATTGCAGCTTTAATAAAATGATAATTGAATCACTGATGTCACATAGACTATATGAAGTATGGTACTGTATATGAAGAACGTGAAGTGTTATTTGTTAAGTTTTAATGATTAAAAGAATAATAACAGGTAAAAACAGAAGAAATGCAAATTAATAAAGTAAATTAATAAAATATAGTACAGAATATAAGAAATTACTAAAGCAGTGGTTAATATGACAGAATAATAATAATAATAAATTATGCTAGAATGCTGATACTTAGGCAGCAGAGAGCAAAATCTGCATTTTATTTTCCAGGCAGTGTTTTGGTCCATGTGTGTCATCCAGAAGACCACTTTTTTAACTCAAGTAGAATTCTCATTGCAGAGGGTCGTAAAGTTACTTGCGTCCAGTGATATTTGATTTTGACCTTCGCCACATGCACTCAGCTTTGCCTACGTACTTATTACACTGCAATATTAGCCATTTCCACCTCTCCAAATGGTTGTGGGATCATCTAAATGCATTTTAGAAAGCCCTACCCGTGGTTCTTGAGCGGCAATGTCATCAATATGTAGGGCCTTTCAAACATGAGGGCTCAGAACAGCTCATGCCAAATAGCCCTCCTTAATGACCCTCACAGAAGGGAATAGATAAAGGACACTTTTCAGAAGTCAGGCCATGCCAGAGTATGTAGTAAGTTTGGAAATGAATTGAATTATACAAAATGATAAAATTCTAAAATTGTAAAATAAATAAAACTATTGTATTTATTAGAAAAATTAAGATGCAAATAAAGAGTGTTTACTTATAGTTGTTAGTAGAAAGTAGACACTGCTAAAGATCTAAATTCTTTGAAAGGTGTATACATAGATTGATATATTTATAAATAATGCTAATTTGCTTGTGAAGAACTTCAATTTATCAATTAATGCGCCAAGTACAGAATAACTAAGCATGCCATAACATAGCAATTCTTGAGATTTGGCTATTACTCCCACTTCTCCCATTTGCTTTGTTGTTTTTCTTTTATATTTTTATTATAAATTTTTTTTCTTTCATAACTGTCTTTTATCCTGTCCTACTCTTAATTTTAATTTGTACTTTGTAATGGTAAAACTGATAACATACTATATAAAGTTAACTGAATAAAACTGAATAACATGTCTGTTTGTACAATTTCATCTCAAGTGGCATCTCTCTGAATTATGAGAAGAATATGCACGTGTAATATGATCTTAATGTGCTGAATCTTTTCAAAAGAGAAGCTGAATCTTTACAGATTAAAGGCATTTTGCATCATGCTGCCTATTCCTTCATCCGAAAACAAGATTCTCTGCAAAGAATCAAATGTTTCGAAAAATATAGAGATTAATTCATGGGGAAGCATTGAAGCACATCTCCTCCGAATACTGAATTGAAGGACACTAGCTTGCATCTACTTCTCTTCAGCAAGCTCTCATGCAGTAAATGAATGATTACCTGCAAGATCTTTTCACAAGGATGAGTGTGGTTGGTAAAAAAGGCAGACACAGTGGAATAAAGGTGATGAGCCTCAGAGTGTCTTTTATTATATATAAAAATAGAAGATATCACAGCAGATGGGTGACTTGGGTGATTGGGGTCGGGAGATGATGAAATTAAAAAGGGCTATGGTGAAGTGATGCAAGGTCAACACACAAGGTAGATTCCTGCCTGTTTGCTTAAAAGCAAGCTTGGTTATATTTGTAATATACCTGCATGGAAAGTGCATGGACTAAAATCAGTCTATCTCCAGTGCTATGATGAAACATTATTGTAGATAAGGTGCTCTGCAAACTTTACTGATGAGTTCAGACCATGAGGGGAGGATAAATTGTTTGCCTTTGTCAGAAAACTGAAATCCTAGTGAAACTTACATAAAACAAAATTATGAAGGACGTGAATGAATAAGTTCTGCACTAAATTCACCAGTAGGTGGCAACCACAACAATTTCAGTCACTCTGCTGAACAATTTCTATATACATACATAAATAAAAGTCAAAGCCAACATATTTTGAATGTATGTCATGGATGTTCACGGAAGGATCAGTTATTTTGTAGAGGGGGTTAAAAAATGACATTTTTTTAACCTGAAAATAGAGCCAAAATGTCTGTACAAAAGAAAAATATAGTCAATTTAAAGTTTATTATTGTTAAAATTATTGATGTGCAAATTACTCTGGAAAATTTTCGTTCTCATCTTGCAATTTTGTGGCATGAGTTCTGGAACATTTTGAATGTTGGGATACTCTCCACACTTTGCTTTAAGGTCTTGCACACTTATTTCTTGACATGTACATGCTTTTAAGTGGCCAAAACACAAGTGTCACCTAATGTGGATTATATGCAGAACATCTGGTAAGTTGGTAAAATACATTGATATTTTTTGTACTAATGTTGTGAATGTGAATGCTCTTAGTGTTCTATGCATGTATGCATGTCTATGCATAATATATAAAAAGTAATTCAAATTGCACTAATGGTAACAGTAGAATGGAGTAATTAGTTCTCAGCTTTTGGATTGAAAGAGTAAAAAATAACGTGAGATACAATCTGATGCAATCTTACACATACTGAATTACAAGATAAATATAATTTGAGTATTGCTACATTCCAGGCTTATTATTTGATGCATTTCAACTTGTTCATACAATCACCTAAAGGATTATTAGGAACACCTTACTATTACAGTGTTTGACCCCCTTTCGCCTTCAGAACTGCCTTAATTCTATATGGCATTGATTCAACAAGGTGCTGAAAGCATTCTTTAGAAATGTTGGCCCATATTGATAGGATAGCATCTTGCAGTTAATGGAGATTTGTGGGATGCACATCCAGGGAACGAAGCTCCCGTTCCACCACATCCCAAAGATGCTCTATTGGGTTGAGATCTGGTGACAGTGGGGGCCATTTTAGTACAGTGAACTCATTGTCATGTTCAAGAAACCAAATTGAAATTATTTAAGCTTTGTGACATGGTGCATTATCCTGCTGAAAGTAGCCATCAGAGGATGGGTACATGGTGGTCATAAAGGGATGGACATGGTCAGAAACAACGATGCCCAATTGTAATTGGCACTAAGGGGCCTAAAGTGTGCCAAGAAAACATCCCCCACACCATTACACCCCCACCACCAGCCTGCACAGTGCTAACAAGGCATGATGGATCCATGTTCTCATTTTGTTTATGCCAAATTCTGACTCTACCATTTGAATGTCTCAACAGAAATCGAGACTCATCAGACCAGGCAACATTTTTCCAGTCTTCAACGGTCCAATTCTGGTGAGCTTGTGCAATTTTCCTATTTGTAGTAGAGATGAGTGGTACCCGGTGGGGTCTTCTGCAGTTGTAGCCCATCCGCCTTAAGGTTGTGCGTGTTGTGGCTTCACAAATGCTTTGCCAGCCTGTCTGGCACCAATAACCATGCCACGCTCAAAATAGCCTTTTTCACCTTTTTTCCCCATTCTGACATTCAGTTTGGAGTTCAGGAGTTTGTCTTGACCAGGACCTAATGCATTGAAGCAACTGCCATGTGATTGGTTGATTAGATAGATTGAACAGGTGTTCCTAATAATCCTTTATGTGAGTGTATGTAATTATGTTCATTCGACATTTGCATTTGTCTCACTCTGCATTGTTTTATGCTAGATATTAGCATTATTTTAAGCAGATTTTGCTGATGTAAAAGCATAAATATCAAATCAAAGTTAGCTGCTAGATAAAGCCTTCCAGTCGGTTTTCTGCACCCTGTGGGAGGTCAAAGTGTAAGTGCTCCTTTTAAGTGTTATTTTCTCTTCTCCACTCTCTCCATTTTCCTTTACGTTTTCTTTTTGACAACACTGCTAAGGAGTCCACAGCTATGATTTATGCGTCGGGCTGACAGCAAACATATGAGAAACAGAAGTTATCACAGAGGATGAGATTAGTGTCCTTGGCCTGTTGGCTTCCAGCTTTGAAGCAAAGGCTGCATCCCTAGATGCATGTATTTGTCAGAAGCAATAGTTTGGCCCATTCCATTATATACGTGCGTGTCAGTACATCCTACTATAGACCTTCCTTTTCTGTTCTGTGTCATGCAACAGGTCAGACAGGGCATCGGCTGGAAATTGCTGTGGGAATCCTTCGGGCGATTTTTGCAGAGATGATGGAGGGACAACAGCATAACACTGTTTCATTAGTAAATTTATGCTTCCTGTTTAGTTAATTTAGCACCAGTTTCTGATAAGTGTGATCTCTGCCTGAAACCATTCACACAGTTAATGAGACATGATATTAAATGTCTTACCAACCATGATAATAAAGATGCTTGTGTGGGGGTGTTTATAGATTGATGGATGAGTGAGTGAGTGTGTTTGTGGGGACAGATGTAGTTCTGATGTTCTTTCTTTTTTTTTTTCTTCTGCTTCTTTTTTAGGTTTAGGTGTATGCTATTAGCTGACAATCACCGGGACATGGTAAGGATTGAATTCATTAAATAGACAGATATCTTAACAACACAGTTTAACATGCAAATTTGAAAAGCTTACTGTCAGTCAAAATTGACCCAGTTTAACATTAAAGTGGTTTCTGCAGTGGCAAATGTCACTATTATGTATCTAATCAGATCTCCATGTGACATGCTGTAATCATACTAAAGTTACTTGACAGCAGCATCTCTTTTGGCAATGACCTTAGGGTTTCTGACTTAATATCTGTTTCTGCTGGTTTCTGGTACCTGCAGAAAAACATATTTAGTATTTTCTTCGAAAAAATTATTTACATTTAGTTTGAAAGCCTGACATTTCTTTCTACTCATGCTGCTCTACTTTAAATGTTTATGTTTCTTTTTTGTCTCTTATAATAATTTAATTTTGGGAAAGAATAAAAATGGTTTGGATGCCCACATTGCGAGCAGCTACCCCTGGCTATGCTCTGCTCTAGGCCTTGCCTTCTAAGTCGCTGTGGACCACCTCCAAGGGGCAAGGGGTATGCTTCAGCGGGCCAGGCTGGTGCTTTTCTGCACACCCTTACGGTGTTACAGGCATACCAGGCTGATCTGCTGAAGGAGCTCAGCGAGTGAGAGCAAGTTGATGCCGAGGACATCATCGAGCGACCGATTTGTCTCTCCGCGCTGCCAAAGAGACCGTTTGGGCTATCGGGCGGTCAATTGCGGCTTTGATGGCGGCAAAGAGATATCTCAGGATCTGTCTTCAGGATGCCCCGCTTGCACCCTCTAGTCTCTTCGGTGATGCTGTCAAAACGGTCGTCGAGAGACACTAGGAGGCATGCAAGCAGGTGGCAGCTTTCCAGAAGGTCCTTCCTCGTAGCTCGCTGGGCGGGAACAGTCCTCTAAAAGTATCACCTCCTCATACCGTGACAGGCAAAAGGAGAGTGTCGCTTCCTGCGCACCCCCTCAAGACCGGGGTTTAGGGTCGAAGTGGTGCTCTAGCTCTGGGGCTTCGAAGCCTAAGCAGGTTCTGAGGGAAGTGCTTCTGGTGAAAAAGTCCTAGGGTAGTAAGGAGTCCTGATCTGGGCGGCCCAGGACTTCTGAGGGTGAGCCCCCGAGGGGGGAGCGGTCTCTGCCGCAGCAAAACACGGCGCCCACTTCCCCTCTCTGCCCTCAACGGGCTCCTAAGCCCCCTCCCCGCGTTATGGAACAAAAAGTGAGTACTCTCTTGAGGAAGGTAGCCATTGAGGTGGTTCCGCTTCTGAGGGGGCGCAACTCATAGCCTCTGGTCTTTCAACCGAGGTTGTTCAGACCATTCTCCAATCCAGTGCTCCCTCCAAAAGGAAACTGTATGCCCTGAAGTGGAAATTTTTCCTTCCTAGTGGGTGTCTCAGTTTTGGACATCTGCAAAGCAGCTGGGCTTGGTAGTCCTCATGCCTTAGTTGTGCTACATCCAGACTGGGCAGGGGTCTTGTGAATCTGGAGGTGTGGGTACTCCTTCCCATAGCATTTTGATGCAGTTCGAGTTCCTGAAAAGGAACGTCTCCAGGTTACGCATGTAACCCCAGTTCCTTGAAGGAATGAGACAACGGTCTCTTTACCACACTCACAGGGTCCCTGCCGGTGCTTGCTTCATTTCTGATGCTAATGCTGGTTTCTCCAAACATGCTTTTGAGCTCCCTGGTCTCTGACGCCTATGACGTCTTGCCCTTCCATTGTACTGATTGCACAGCAGATTTAGAACGTGGTCACACTGGAGGCGTTCCCATAGCATTTCGATATCAGTGTCTTGTTCAACATAATACAAAAAAAGAAATAAATTATCATCACTGGTACACTGACTATATAAAAACATTTTTTATAATTATTATTTTTTTTATGTTTTTAAAATGTATTACTCTTAACACACACACACGCACAGCATAAATCGTTTTTTTGTACATGCAAATCTATAACAAACCTTCTTGAAGTACAGTTACATGCATATAAAATTTACTAGCATTTTTTAATTGAAAATTTTACGAAAATATGAAGTGTCTTCCTTAATGTGTTGTACACAGAAATTGTAGATATGTTTTTACATTCTGCATTCTGTAAAAAAAAAAAAAAAAAAAAAAAGCAAAAAACAAACCTGCAGTTAAACATGCAATTAATTATTGTACCCTTTAACATAACCATACCAGCCAGTACCAGCATACCATCCTCATTGGCACATTTAATTTTATTTTGACACATATACCCAATAGGTAAAGACACTAATATAAAGTGGTGGGGCTAGTTTTTCAGATTGATGGTAGTGCCATCAGATCAGCCTGTCTGATAGGAAAGATGTTCACTCTAACACAGATCAAATCCTCTCAGCATCCTGAACTACGGTGCCATGACTGGAGCTGATGACTTTGTAGTCTAAAAACAGAGTGACAAATGACAAAATGATTGTCATGGCTGTGTTTGAGATACGGCTGACAGAGACAATTGTTTTACAATTCGTAAACTGTTTGCCCAATGTGAAGTGATCTTCTGTTGTTCTGGAGTCAAACTGAGAGGGAAATCAGACAGACAATTGCTTTATTTTTGCAGAGGGGATTTAGGCTGTTCATGGATGAGGACCAGATGGAGTATGATGTGACTGATATCATAACTCAATTTCACCCTGACAAATGAGATCAACAATAACTGCATGGGTTCAAAAACAGTCACAATATGTCAATCACTATACAGTTACAGCATGTCTTTTGAAATAACACAGATCTAATATATATTAATAACATGGATAAAAATGGTAAATTTCAATAAAAATAGAAATTTATTTCATCCACAAATATGTTTATTACTCAGGTTTACTCAGTACTTTAGTACTTTACTCAGGTTTGCTCAAAACATTTTAAATATTTATCATTTGTTGTTTTTACTCCTGGAAGACATAAACTTTTAAAGTCTCCTGTACTCATACATTTTATGCCATAAGATTCTTCTTTGATAATCAAAATTTCATTCTTAATATTTTTTTCCCCATGCAAACTAGACCTCGACTTCACTCAATCACTGCTTCGGTGATCTGAAATTGTGAATTTTCCACAATAAAAAGTGACAATATTGCAATAAGTCAGCCATGTTTGAATCAGAAATCCGAAGTAGAAAATTATTTAATGTGGTCAATATATCAGAAATGTAATTGTACTAGAAATCATTAACCTTTGGCTTTACTACTGCATCAAACAGCTAATAATGTGTTGCAAATGTTTCAGAAACTATATTCCTATTTTCCATCTCAGGCGGCTGCCTTCTAAAAATCAACATCCTTAGGTAGAAATACCTTGTTAATAATATAAAAAGCTCCACCTCACAAGACGAAGAGATTGGTTACATGTTTTTATAGCAAACTGGGTTTCTAAGACTATGTTTGGTAAACTGCATTTTTAAAGACTATAAAAATGCTCTGTTATGATTCTGACTGTTCAATTTGCACATGAATGACATGAGCATATTAAAAACACACAATAGACATGCAAACAATGTTAAAAACATGATTTTCACCACAAGGAGTCTTTAAATGAACTACTACTGACATTCTAGATAGGCCTATTATAGTGCGTCTTTCACCAAATATTTTGGAGATTTGGAGAGGAAGTGCACAGATTTATAATTTCATCTGGGAAACTGTCGACCAAATCTGCCATATTTAATCATTGGTAAAAAGTCAAGTCATCAAGTCTAGTCACTTGACAAAATACTGGTTCTAAAGGCAGAATGGTGCAATTTTGCACCTTCAACCTGTGAGGTAATGACAGTCAGTACTGGCGGGTCACACACGGTCACGTCCCAGACGCCAACGTGTGATGGGAAAAGCTTCATGTGCAGACAAACATCTGAGTGAAGTGGCACTTAGCTGAAGAAAAGAGGCTGTGCACAACCCACTGTGATTACTAAGCACACTGTTTGCCTTGATTTGAACATGCACCATTTATAAACTACTTGAAAAGTTTTAAGCTTTACACGTCCTTTCTAACCAGAGGTTATTGTAAAGCCACTCTCTGTTATATTTAACATACTTTTCTTAAAACACTTTTTTTTTCTCACTTCTCTGCACCCCTTTTACCACCTTGACATCTTTTTTGTGGCTTTTCTCACCACAGCTTCACACTCCACCTATAGCTCCAAAATCTTCATCTTCCACACTTCATTCCCTGCCAATCACCTACTGACACTAAAACCAGACCGTTTCATGACCATTTTAAAAACCTTTTGGACATTTGTTATTTATAATAAGCTCATTTGTAATTCATGAGGTTACATAAAACAGAAAATGTCAAAATGATACTAAAGCGTTTACACTGCTGGAGGGCAGGTATCGCATTAGCTCAGTGTAAAAGATACTGGTTTGTTCCTTGATTAAAAGCAAATTTTTGCATTCAATTGAAAGATAAGATAGAATTGAACAAGAAATATGAATTGTCAGTATAGAACTTTTTGCTAAGATTATTTTAAATATGCAGTACAATTTTAAAAGAACTATTTGTTCTTTTCTCTTGGTGCACTGGAGGAATAATGAGTAATGCAAAATGTCATAAATAGTCACAGAACGGCTAAAAATCTGCCGGTGAATGTTTCATACTGTGGTTTTTTGATTTCCTTTAGATGTACCATTTTAAAACACAAAATGATGAGAGGAAAACGTTTTTGTATTTTTGTTTTTGAAGAAAGAATTTTATCCAAGCAGATCACTAATCAGGTGTTTTATTGTCTTATGGTCCATATATCATGTTAAAGATATGATTATGATTCCCTTTAATACACCATAATATATTATGGATTGACAAAGTATTGACCCGCACTGGCAATTCTAAGCATTCTAGTTTCCCAGATCCTCCATGGGTGCCCAAGGGTCCAGATTCGCCGTGGTCGCTCCAGAACTATGTCGTGCCCGGGAGGCCTGCTGAGACTCCACACCCTCCCATCTAACTCAGGGCTTAAATAGACAGATGTTTCAATTTGTAATTACATACAGTAATATTTTACAATATTGCTGTTTTTTTTTATTTTTTTTTATCAAATAGTCTTAGTGATGCTGCGTTCACACCAGACACGAATAAAGCATTAAGCGCGAGTGATTCACATGTTAAGTCAATGCAAAGACGCGATTAGACATCCTGCAGTGCAATGACACGCTTGACGCATCCGCGCGAACCGCTCAAGTTGAAAAATCTAAAAATCGATTTTTCTCTGCCTCTGATGTACCTGTCTGCCTGTGTTTTTGACCCTGTCTGCCGACTTTGAAATAAAAGCTCTTGCAAATTGATCCGATCGCTCATGCCGCATTCGTCACAAAGACAAACACATTAAAAATTGTAAAACGGACTTGTTACCAATTAGTAGTGTAAATACACATATTTATTATTTATTTATCACATATTTATGTTTAATATGTAATATGCCTCAGACATCATGGAATCATGTCATTTCTTTCTGAATATTTAATTGAGGCTCATTTCAAATTCCATTTAAAACTTAAAAAGCTCTTTAGGTTAAGGTCAAACTTCAATGACCTTGCTAAAGTTCTGCTGGAAGTGTTGAGCTGATAAGAGCGACAAAAATTAACAGCCCTTTATTTAGCATATTATAGCAGAAGCACTTTACTAAAGGAGAAGTTAATGAACCTAATTTGAGCTTCTTATGTCAGTTTGTTTAGTTGGTTGATTGGTTTTACTACAGAGACACTTCTAATAAAAGTACAAGGAAATAACCAAACCAGTTATTCATTGTCAATGTTTTAATATTAATGAAGCTGCAGTATTATTAATAACTTGTCCTGCTGACAATGCCCTTTTTAACAATTTTGTATTATTTAATTGTAATGCTTTGGAATAGCTTTAACTTTTGGTCCAAAATATTCATACTGCTTAAAATAATTGCCTCATTTGTTTAATTCATTTCACAATCTAGCAATATATTGCATTCTTAATCTCATGCTGAAAAGCTGAATCTGAAAAACTAGCTTCCGAGTTGAAACTGATGCTATCTGGAGTAGAAAATAAAAAAAGCAATCTCTTTGTTTAGCCTACATCCAGATGAGTAGTCCAGATGTAGAAATGTTTAGTTTTATCTTCTTATTGTAAATCTTGCACTGCCAATTTAGATTGTATTTATTAGAAGAAGAAGAAAAGAAAACATCTGTGCATATTGCAAAGCGGTACTGTAAATTATAGCTGCTCAATTTATGCTGCTTACAGCATTACACACACAGAGAGAGAGAGAGAGAGAGAGAGAGATGGGCATATTGCAAAAGTGTCAAAGTTGTGTAACAGCTTTAAATTGTAAATTATGTTGTATAGTAGACTAAGCAAACCTCATCTTAATCTTTTGACCCAGAACATTCAAGGCGAGCAACCAAGAAATCATTTTGGGATAATATTTTCAGTCTTTCAGTGGTAAAAAATAATCATTTGCAGTCAGAGCACAAGTGGATTGGCATCAGCACTCTACAACTAAAACTGATAAAACTGTGCTTTTCTGCAACTTTAATTTTCCATTACATTTTTGCACACTTGCTTGAAAATGTGTTCTGGCATGAACATTGCTTTTTTCTGCCAAATCTACAAAAGCATCTGTATAACAACATGCTCCACACAGTCTCAAAATCTCAGCAATGGCAGAGTTGGAGACAGTGATGTCCTTTGTATTCTGTTTGTTCTTCACAGTTTGAGTTTCTTAAAGTGAGTGTTGAAAAAATGGAAGTGATGTGTCAGGAGTTTGTGAACTGGCGGCAGTCTCTGCGTGTCTGCTATCACAACAAATGAAGTCAAATAATACCTCAATAAATACAGATAAGTTACCAGGAATCAACATTTTTATCTATCTGTACTTAGAAAAGCCTGCAGTAGAACATGCTAAAACATCCTGCAAAACCATATTAATATATGTTAGCAACACATGAAAACATGCTACCAGTGTTCTAAACATGCTAACATTTCTAACACTTCCATCATTTCTTCCATCAATGTACTGTGTCTTGTGTGTTTTGAAATGTCCAAAACAAAAATAGTTACGTTCGTACTGTTTGACCCGCATATTTTAACCCTCTGGAGTCTGAGGTGATTTTGGGACCCCTGAGATGTTTGGACATTCTCTGATATTTGTGCTTTTTTCAGCTACTTAGAACATATTATTGACCAACCTGTAT
>JAUMHG010000034.1:6547411-6558778 GCA_032359395.1 Enteromius anoplus
ATCCAGGAGGTAGGGCGGTTCCTCCGTACCTTCTGTCAGGACCACCAGGACACCTGGAACCAGTTTCTGGGCTGGGCTGAGTATGCACAGAACTCTCTACGTCAAATATAAAATAATAATAAATACAAGACGAAAATGTTATGGCGGGACGATTGGAAATAGATTATTTCAGAACGAATGTGCTGCATGGTTTGGAGATTAGATGTGTATATGAACTGTATTTATAAGCTATACACTTACTGCACATCTCATAAAACGTTAAAAAATCTCAATATGTGAGATTAAGAGAAGAGCAGGCATATGGAGATGTTTTAGAGATGGAAGAGAGAACTCAATTCAGTACGGTTTTTGAGCGCAGACACTGAAGCATACACACACAACACGTCTCAAACGTCTTGAATGGAGAATTACACACAAAATTATTTCAAATGGTCCATTTTGACTAGCATTCAGGTAAACAGAGTTGATTATGTATTACGTAAACGGTGTAAATGGTAGGGAACATGCATGAGTACATTGCATTCGCGTGTATTCGGTTTAAAGTGACCGCAGCCTAATTTAGTTGCTATCGTCAAAGTCATGTTAATCAAGCAACAAAAGTAAACTTACTCAATGCCCATGACTGAATCACATAGTACTTAGGAGTTCTAAAGATTAATATAAATTTATTTATATAAAAAAATATTTCTGTAATAATATGGTAAACATTATAGAATGCATAATTAGCCTATATAACCACTGGTATGTCATTGAAAAGGAGACCATGTTCTTGACCTTAATGAGAAGTGGTTATATTTAATTTCAACATAATGGCATGTTGTGTGTCACCACAGTTAAATCAGGGGCTATTATGATAAAATCTCAATGTTAAACATATTAAAATTTGGAAATTTTAGAGAAATGTATAATAAATGAATTACACTGTAACTATTCCCCTAAGTACTAACCCGTTCGATTTTAGCTGACTAAATTTACTGTAGATTTAGTCGACTAAAATCATATGATATTTAGTCCACTAAAACTAGACTAAAACTAAAAACAATTCAAATGACTAAAATATGTCTAAAACTAAATGTCATTTTAGTCAAAAGACTAAGGGCCTGTCCACACAGAGACGCGTTACGCTGTATACATATACATTTTTTATCGTATTGGCGTTTTGTCCACACGGATCCGGCGTTTTTGGAAGCTGAAACCGCTATTTTTTGAAACCGGGGTCCAAAGTGGATAAATCTGAAAACGACACCCTTGCGGTTTCGTGTGTACAGCTAATCCGTATATTTTGCGAATCGATGATGTCATCAAATCACGTGTCGGCTGCGTCCCTCGCCAACTTCATCGTCTTCTTCTTGGTTTGAGCATGCGCATATCCTTGCGCGCTGTATACAAAGTCTTTTTGTCCGTTTATAGTGTATCTCTATGGCACAATTACAGCGCCCCATACTGGTTTGGCATATATACTACATTGTTTTCAGTGGTTTCGCGTTTACGCAATTTTTTTTAGAACGAGGAAAAAAAAATGATCGGTTAGGGAATGCACCGGCTTCGTGTGGACGGAGTCTAAGACTAAGACTAAATTAAAATTTGCTGTCAAAATTAACACTGAGTAAATACAAAAAAATATTTTGTCAGCCAAAAATTGTAAAACTTGGATTTTCATAATTTAGGGTCAAGAACATGCATGCAACATGCTAATGTGTTGTGAAATATGCATGCAGTAATTATTATACGATTGTGGGTCAATTTGACCCCCATAGGCATCCATTCAAAAGCAATTGAAATCCACAGAAAATAACGTCTCGGTTATGTATTGTAACCCTCGTTCCCTGAAGAAGGGAACGGAGATGTCACGTCGGTGACCGACAAATAGTAATCTCGCTTTGAGATGGCAAATCTACTCTGTGTGTATATAAACACGCCAATGAAATTGGCATATGCTTATTAATATCCAGCTGCACCTAATCGCAGCGCGAGTATAAGTAGGTCAGCGGATTAAGCATTCATTAGTTTTTCGCTGAGGAGCCGAGCCAGTGTACATGGCTTTCTAGCCGCCGTACAGCCCCTTCTTCAGGGAAGGAGGGTTACAATACGTAACTGAGACGTTACCTTTCAGTCGGTCACTCCGAGTTACGCCGGTGACCGACGAATAGGGATCCCTATGGAAAACACCATGGAGGTGTCCTTCCAGTGTCGTGTGGGAGTCTCCCAATCCCCCAGTGTTTGGTCTCTAGGACGGGACTTGAACCACAGGATACCAGTACCTGCACTATCAAAGTACCTGGAGCACTGGGACGTCTGAGAAGACGTGAGGAGTCTGCCTTCCCGTAGGAGGTCCTAAGACAGAAGTATGTCATGAATTTTCAAAGCATATGGAATATTGGAGGAGCTTGAACCCTCATGAACCAAATACTGGTGGGGAACATGGCTTTTTTTTCTTTTTTTTTTTTAACCATGAATACACATGATTAATTTTCAGAAGTATACTCACGGATCCCAGCCCTCTAGCTGTTCTCAAGGATTCACCGCATTGAGGGCCTGGCGGCATATGTTCCGCAACATCCGGCTGCGGAAGGGGATGGAGGAACTCGACAGGGTCTACTATTAAGGACCCTCTGGATAATGACGTTGCCAAGTCGACCGAACAGGTCCTACTCCGGCTCTTTAGCTCTGTTCGAGGTGAGAACTTGGGAGGATACCGGTTCAACACGAAGGCTATAAAAACTAGCGAACGTGTTGGGGGTCACCCAACCCACAGCTCTACAGATGTCTGCCAGCGAGGCGCTGCGTGCTAACGCCCAGGACGAAGCTACACTTCTAGTTGAATGAGCCCGTTCACTGAGGAGGCAGGGCACACCCTGTGCTTGATAGGCCAGGGTAATAGCATCCACTATCCAGTGGGCCATTCTCTGCTTGGAGACGGCATTCCCCTTATGCCGTCCTCCATGACAAACAAAGAGCTGGTCTGATGTCCTGAAGCTACGTGTCTGGTCAACGTAGCACTTAAGCGGTCGGACGGAACATAGCAACAGTGGGGTTGGGTCTGCCTCCTCAGGGGGCAGCGCTTGGAGGTTCACTACCTGCTCTCTGAAGGGAGTGGTAACAACATTGGGCACGTAGCCGGGCCGTGGACTTAGTGTCACCTGGGAATCCTCGGGCCCGAACTCTAGGCACGAATCGTCGACCGAAAACGCCTGCAGGTCCCCTAGCCTCTTGATGGAGGCCAATGCAAGCAGGAGAAGAGTTTCATAGAGAGAAATTTTAACTCACCTGCTGGCAAAGGCTCAAAGGGACCCTCCCTCAGTGCACTCAGCACCTAGAACCTCCGCGTCCCATCCAGGGGTCAGACGTAGAGCTTCCACAGGTCTGGACGCGGGTGCCACAGGGTGCCCCGTCTCTGAGTCAGTAGATCCTTCCTCAGAGGAATCGGCCAATGAGGGGCTGTCACGAGGAGGATGAGTTCGGGGAACCAGGTCCTGGTGGGCCAAGAAGGGGCTACCAGCAGGACCTGCTCCTCGTCCTCCCTGACCTTGCAAAGGAACTGTGTTAGAAGGCTCACTGGGGGGAATGCAGACTTGCGTAGGCCCCGAGGCCAGCTGTGTGCCAGGGCGTCTCTGCCTAAGGTTTCCTCGGTCAGAGCGTAAAACAACTGGCAATGAAGGTTTCTGGGGAGGCGAACAGGTCTACCTGTGTGGCTCCGAACTTCTCCCATATCAGCTGAACCGTCAGGGGATGGAGTCTCCATTCTCCAGGGAGCGCTGCTCGAGACAGCTCGTCGGCTGTCTGGTTGTAAACATCTGGAATGTGAATGGTGCGAAGCGACCTCAGATGCTTCCGACTCCAGAGGAGTAGGTGGCGGGCGTTCTGCGACATGCGGCGGGAGCGTAAACCACCTTGATGGTTGATGTACGCTATGGCCGATGTGTTGTCCGTGCGGACCAGCATGTTACAGCCCTGGAGGTGTCCCTTGAGATGACCCAGAGCCAGACGTACTGCTAACAGCTCAAGGCAATTGATGTGCCAATGGAGATGGGGTTCCGTCCACACCTACCTAGGTAGTTTAGGTAGTTTATGCACCCAAATAGATAAACCTATGTAACTCCAATGTTCGACTGTGCTTGCCAGCTCTTCATGTGTTGGAATAATCTGGGAAGTAAGTCATGTATGTTTTGAACAAAGTTGTGTTGCAAATCTTATTTCGGGAGGAGCGTGTACGACTAATCAGACACAGCCGACGGCGCATTTCCAATCATCTCGTTAGCCAATCTGATCCCAACCTTTCCACTATAAATAAGCCAGTCTCCTTCCCTTCCGTATCTAGTTACAAGCATCCCTCCTCCGCACCTTCTCCACCTCGTTCGCACTTCCTAACGGGGGGTATGCGGGGTCCGAGCCAGACGCTGAGCTCTACCCTCGCTAAGGTTCATACATCTAGGGCTTGGAGTCCGCTGGGCTCCCGGTTCCCCCCCAGGACAGCACGCCGAACAATCTATTATTATTACTGCGATATAAGGAAGTAAACTACTGAAATAAGGCGCCTGTAAACTAAAGAATGATAATTTTCGAGTGAACTGTTCCTTTAACTGTCAGAGATAACTCTCAGCTGCTTAAGATCACTGATCATAATAGATTATTGCATGCTGACATTCTCAAAGAAAAACAGAGGCTTCACTCTGAGCAAGAAATGAGATGTGAACTCATGAGGATAGGGTGTTTATTTGTGAGAGTGTTCTTCTCCAAATGTGATTTCTTTGTGTTGTTATCTGCATATGTGTTGTTAGAATGAGTAATCCTTAATAATATGAGCATAGCCGCTTATGTGTTTTCATGTGAAGTATTATGAAAGGCTACATTATTTCTTCTGACTGAAGATTTCTGCTGGAAGAAATCTATCGGCTTCACTTAAAAGAAACATTTTCTATTGCCGCTGAAGTAAAAGAGTAAAAAAAATCTGGTGAACTGTTGGACTGTTGCACATTATGACAGGGAAATAGATTCTGAGAGACATCTGAATGAGACACTTTATTCACTTGAAAACCCACAAAGACTTCATTTACATTTAATTTAGCAAATTTTGCAGTAAAAAGAAACTATTTATCCCAAAAATGAAACAGCTGTTATCATTTACTCATCCTCATGATGACAAGTGGTTGAATAAACCATGAACAATGTTTTCAACATACATACTGTATATGGTCACTGAAAATGTTTATTTAAGGGTTTTTTGTTTAATTTAATATATTAATAAAAACACATGCACACATATAGTTAAGAAAATATGTTGCTAATACATTAAATATATTTAGATATAATATAATATAATGAAATAACATAGATGTATATACAAGCCAAGCTTCATCAATTTGTTCTCTCATATATAGCCACGTTGTACTACTTTCCTTCATTTAAATTAAGTTATCGTCAAAAGGACAAAATGAACTAGTTTGTAATATTTTGTGGAAATCGGTTCTTCCAATTGTCTTTCAATTTATGGCTGCAATATATATTTATATGACTATAGGGACATTTTAATTGTTGATTACTATTTATTTATTTTAAATAGTTTTTGTGGCACTCTGAATAGCCTGGGAAAGTATAGTATCAAAGGTCCACCATCGTTTCATTATTATTATTTTACATGAATAAAAAACCTCTTCATGTAAATGTGTCATTGTGTAATGAAGCGGACGGACTCAAAGGTAAAAGTTAACAATAATGTTTATTCAACAGGATATAAAAGCAACCAAGGTAAGCAAACTGAAATTCATGCAGTACTGGGTATATAAACTGAACTGAAAGTCTTTTCTTTATCCACAGGTAATACGGAGAGGAGCAGCAGACAGACGATCACAGACTATCACAGATGATCACAGCCACACACCACAAACTTGATCCAGGAGACGATGGAGAGTATACACAGGAGCCGGAGACAACCTGGAGATTCATGGAGTCTACTGTTAGGAAACAGGTAAGGAGCAGGTATGTATAGCGACATGGGAAAAGGTCCACTTTCGTGTAATAAGCTCGGACAGGGAATGAATGGTGGTGTGTGGTTTTATAGTGTGCTGATTAGTGCTGATGATCCGTGACAGGTGAGGAATCCAGGTGTGTGTAATCAGTATTCCGGGGACTGTGATTGTTGAGTGCCTGTGAGGGTGGAGCCTGGTGTGGATGTTACATTACCCCCCCTCCAGGCCCCCCTCCTGAGGTGGGGCCTCTCCGATGCCGTGGTGGTCTACCCCGGCCTCTGGGTGCTGGACGATCCGGATGTGAAGCATGGAATTCTCGGAATAGTCCCTCATCGAGCACATCATCCCTGGATACCCAAGATCTCTCCTCAGGGCCATATCCTTCCCAGTCAATAAGATATTGTAGTTGACCACCACGACGTTGGGAATCCAGGATTTCGTTGATGCTGTAGATGGTTCCCTCATCGATGACCATAGGAGGAGGGGGTTCTTCAACACCAGGCTCTGTGGGGACAACAAGATGATCGTGACAGGGTTTGAGGAGTGACACATGGAAGGTAGGGTGAATCCCGTAGTGTGCTGGTAACTGAAGACGATAAGTGACAGGATTGATCTGCTCCAAGATAGTAAAGGGACCAACATACCTGGGACTTAATTTACGACTAGGCAGGCATAGACGTAGATCTCGGGTGGATAGCCATACCTTATCTCCTACTTGGTAGGCTGGAGCATTGGATCTGCGAGTATCTGCGTTGGTCTGATGTCTACGCACTGCCCTCTGGAGGTGATGGTTAGCCTCTTCCCAGAACCTCTCGCTCTCCCGGAACCAGTAATCGGCTGCAGGAACATCCGAGGGCTCATATACCTCTGTACATCTCAATCCATGTGGGGCCACCAGAACTTTTCTTTAAGGAGCGAGAGGGTTCTGTTGGTCCCTGGATGCCCAGTGAAGTGTGAGTGGTATGGATAAGTGGTATGCGTTCATTATACGGCACAAAGTGGACATTCGGCAGGCAACCCGGCGGAGGTGAAGGAGCGGGATCAGCTGCGGCTGGAGGGGTCACCCACTGAATGGGACAGACGAACAGGTGTTCTGGAAGGATGGACTTGGCAGTCTCAGGTTCACTGTCCGGAGTATGCATTCGGGATAATGCATCAGCTCGCACATTTTTGGATCCAGGCCTATAGGAGATAGAAAACTGGAACCGTGTGAAAAATAAAGCCCATCTGGCTTGGCGTGGATTAAGTCTTTTAGCTTCTCTGAGATATAGCAGATTCTTGTGATCAGTGAATACCTGGAACGGATGAATTGACCCCTCCAGCCAGTGTCTCCACTCTTCCAGGGCCAGTTTGATTGTCAGAAGCTCCCGGTTGCCGATGTCATAGTTCACCTCCGCCGGATTAAACTTCTTCGAGAAGTAGGCACATGACTGAAGTTTAGGCGGATTCCCCTGCTGCTGTGATAGTATGGCTCCTACTCCTGTCGTTGAGGCGTCTACTTCCATGATAAATGGCTTTTGAGGATCTGGCAAGACGAGAATGGGTGCAGAGGTAAAGGCTGTTTTAAGCTTCTGGAAAGCTTGGGTGGCTTCTGGGGTCCATGTGAGGTGTCTGGAAGCTCCTTAACTGTGGTTGGAGTGGGCCAGTTGACTACAGCTTCCACTTTGGAGTCATCCATGCTGATGCCAGTAGGAGCAATGTTATACCCCAGGAACTGTGTTTGGGTCTGGTGGAAAGAGCATTTCTCAGCTTTTAGAAACAGATTGAAGTCTCTGAGTTTAGTTAGTACCTTCCTTACATGCTATTTGTAAGCTATTTGTATCCTTTTTTGTCAAGAAGAAGAAGCTGGAAGCAGCAGGGGAAGGCCGGATGTAGCCGTGTGCCAATGCCTCCTTGATGTATTCCTCCATCGCCTTTGTTTTTGGATTGGACAGTGGGTAGATTCTCCCTTTGGGCAACTGGGCATCCTGGAGCAGATCAATCGCACAGTCCCATGGGCGATGTGGTGGCAAACTGGTGGCTCTCCTGGGGCAAAAAACATCTTCGAAATCCATTTATTCAGTAGGTATTTCAACAGACAGTTTATCAGAAGAGCTTTCGACAGAAGTACTACATACGTGCAATGGACGTGTAGGTTGTATTGGTAAGTGGGGAAAACACTCAGGCCAACACTGCGAACCCCATTTCAAGATTTCTCCAGTGCCCCAGGAGAGAACGGGTTCGTGCCGAGCCAACCATGGACGCCCTAATACCAGATCCATCTTGGAGCCCTCCAGTACCAAGAAGTCCATTTCCTCAATGTGACACATGCCGACTTGTACCGTTACCGGCCCTGCATGGCGTCTCACGTGGCGTCCTGACAGTGGTTTGCCCGTGATAGAGGTGACTTGGTAAAGCCAGAATCAATAAGAGCTGCCACAGAAACAGATAACTTTTTAGCAGTAAGAGTTATCATAGTAGACAGTGGAGACATGCTTTCAGACATGGGTAGAATGGTACTCACCACTGGTCTAGGAGGCCGAAGGGGGCAATCCTTCAACTGGTGAGTAGATTGTCCTTAGTATAAGCACAGTCCTTTACTCATTCCGAGCTGACGTTCTTGAGGAGATAGACGGCGACGATTAATTTCCATTGGCTCAGATTGGGTAGCTGGTTGGGTAACTGGAGGGCTCTGGTGCTCTGGCGGAGGGGGTACAAATGTTGCAGTGCTAGGACGTAAAGAACTATAGGAACTCACTCGGGCTGAGCAGCGGAGAGTCAGCTGGATGAAACGCTGGATGAAACGTTTTATAGTGTGCTGATTAGTGCTGATGATCCGTGACAGGTGAGGAATCCAGGTGTGTGTAATCAGTATTCCGGGGACTGTGATCGTTGAGTGCCTGTGAGGGTGGAGCCTGGTGTGGATGTTACACATTGCATGTTTACTTAGAGCTGACATGCATGTACTTACATGACAATTACATAATACTGCATATTGTAAATAGCCTACGAGACGTATATAAATTATACAATTAAAAACAGGAATTAATTACAGAGCAGAACTGCAATATTATGATGAGTAATTATTGTCTATTATTGCTCTTGGTACTGTAATAATGATTATTCGATTATACATTACAATTAATTAAAAATTTTTTTTTTTTTGTGTGGGCAAACGGCTCGTAATATTTTAGCAAGCTACACAAACAAAACAAGTTACGAACCGTTTATGAATTTGTTTATTGCTTTTTATGCATTAGAAAATCAAAACTTCATATTGGTTGTCTTAGTAGCAAGGGTTATTCAAACTGGAAATAAATTGTATACTGAATGCGATCAAATAACGTTCCAACATCATTAAAGCAATCTATGACTTGTTTAGCGTAAGTTATGCACTCTTACAGAATCTCCTGTGGAAGTCATTTAAGCTTTCTACAGTGTGAAATGAATCTTTTGTTTACATAAAATCTGCACTTTGTTGTTTATGATAAGAAAATCTAGGAATGCAAAATGCAATCACTATGCACTGAACAAAATGGCTGTGTTTTCAGCTGTGAATAATCTAAATGCCTCTTGCATCGTAAGAAACAAAAACACACAAAGGAAACACACACACACACACAAGTTGTAATAGTTTTTTAGTCTCACTTATTTTTTATTTGGTGAGCATTTTTGTTGATTTTATTGGAATTTAACTGATCACTTGATGCCCTTTCATTTCCCAGTGTTATATTTCTAACAACTTTATTATTTTATTTAATTTTTTTAATCAAATCCAGTCGCAATAAACAACAGAATATCCGAAACTTCCAAAAAGTTTTTAAAACGTTCCAGTCAAGGTGTCTGAAGCAAGGAAACAATGAGATTTAGATGCAGGAATTAGTTGCTCACAGGTAAATATGGATTTGTGAGTGTACGTGTCCTATATCAATACATGAACCCATCATTAAAGGCTAATTAATTTCAGCCCAAACAAAACCAGCTGTCGCGAGGGGAATGAGGATCCTGAGAATGCAAAATGCTGATAAGGCAGAGAGAGTCAGCTTGAAGGGAAAGTTTAACATTAAATAGAATGCCACAAAATAATTAAGAGGGCATAGCATCCACTCCACATACGGCTTTGTAATGAAACACATCTCAGTCTGCCGTATTTAAATGTATGATTAATGCATAATTATTCCTAGCTCTCCAGATTGACAGAAATATGAAGCCAGTGTTTAAGTTATGCATTGCAAGAGCAACATCTAATTGATTTCTGCCCTCTTTACCCATCCCCGGTTCTGAATGCCGTTAAAATCTTCTTCTCACAATGCAGACAATTCTCTTGGTTTGATGATTGCAGGTCTGAAGAAACAGGATGTGTTAAAACCTAAATAAATCGCTGTTAATCACCTGTATGTAAAACGATACAGGAAAATGTAATTTGAATTAAAATGTTCAAGTATTCACCTTATTGTAATTGCACATAATCTCACAATGAGCTTATAGACCAGACATGTAAAAACAATATGTCAGAAAGCACTGCTGTGATACAACATTTTCCCCCATTTTTAAGCAGAGGACTGGAGTCATTCATTTCATCATCTGTGGGCACAGATACTGTCAAACAGATTGTGGGTCTGAGGTTCAATTCTAATGATGCAAGTCTGTCACAAGACTTTCAGTCACTGCCTGAAATCACTGAGATGAAACTGAGAACTTGCCTTTGGTTTAGAGAGAGAATCAGCTTTTAATGCTCAGTGAACAATGTGCAGTGTTAGGGTACCTTTTTTTTTTTACTAGTTCCAAATGTTTGAAAAGAAATGGGTAACACTTTATAATAATGTTCAGTTGCAAGGCATTCATAAGTGATTAGTTAATGATCAACTAATCTTATACTAAATATTCAAAAGCAATTAATAAGTGATATGCTAGCAATTTATGTAGGTTTTATTAAGTCATTTAGAAATGATTAGTTAATGATGAACTAATCATTTACTATATGTTCACAAATTATTAAGTAATATGTTAACAATGTACAACTACCTTTAAGAAAATACCATATCATGAAATAATCAAACATATCCTTGGTAAGTAAAGGATAATGTACAGGCAGCCGGTAGTTGTCGCAGAAATAAGCCCCGACTGTCAGGTGCGGACAGAAGCAGTCACTGGAGATCAGGGTGCAGATAAGTAGAGTCTTTATTCAAAGATAGTCACTGAACAAAAACCTGCCACTCTCAGCGAGCAGGGCAAAAACGAAACATTAAATTAGTCCTCTCTGGAATTCAAAAGAAACAAAAGACGGGATCTCCCCGGAGGATCACAGATAGCTGTCGTTGCAGTAGAGTCTTTACTCAAAGATAGTCACTGAACAAAAACCTGCCGCTCTCAGCGAGCAGGGCAAAAACGAAACAAAAATTAGTCCTCTCTGGAATTCAAA
>JAUMHG010000034.1:6558878-6573002 GCA_032359395.1 Enteromius anoplus
TATATATATATCAAAAGCTTTAGTTATAATTGCATTACATTGTCTTCTTAGGACGCATTTAAGGATTTACGATTACTCCAGAGCACTTGAAGATCTACAATGATTTCAAAGTGCTACTTAATTTATGATGCTTTTGGGATATTTTAAGATCAGTCATACGATTGTTTTTACGAACTTCTATTTACGAACTCAAACAGCCCTGATCTCTGTGTTAAACAACCGGGCCATCAAAGAGACATTTTTCATTTAATTTTAAGATACACTTTTATTAACATGTGCTCAACAATATCACAACATTGAGACACTTAACATTGTAAATTATATATGCTTGGTATAGAGGTCAAACATTTTATGATGCCAAGATTTTAAGGATTGAACATTTCTGGTTAAATCAGGTAAAGATTCTGTCCTAAACATTCAATAAAACCCCAAGCACAAATGACAGAAATAAGGCGAGAGCAGTGGAATGTCTGAGCTGACAGTACTGCATTCAGCAGTCGACCTCCTCTCTTTCTGGCAGTCTGGCCCCATGGAGGGAGCCACTCAGATACCTGTCACCATTCTGCTCTCAACATCCCAGCAGGGGAGTCCCTAATCAGACTGCAGAACGAAGAATTTGTGGGGGCGATTACAAAGCCTGAGATGTATTCCAATTTCAGCTACATGGGAACAAGAGGAACTGCTCTGTATGGCTTACTAAAAGCACACAAGGCATTTTTCTTTCCTTTTTTTCTTTTTTTTTCTTGGTACGCCAAGCACACCATTCTGATGGTTTTGGTAAAATTGAATTGGGGTGAGGGGATTTGTTCTGTACCAACAATACACCAAAAGTCTGCTGAAATTAGATTCATTTTATTTTTTAAGAGTCACAAATATATTTTGCATATTTTGTTTTGTTCACTCAATGCTTTTTGGCAAAATAGTGCATTTTATGCATAATTCACTGAAAAATATTCATATTATTCAACCAAAAATAACTTTAAGAAATATTTGTAGAAAGTGAATTTGATTTGGTTTCATTAGTAAATAACCAAAGTTTACAATCCCTCAATCCCAACATGTTTATCATATAATTAATTTTAATTTAATTTTAATTTGATGCAGAATCTCTTCGGGATTTTTAATGCACTTTTAAATGAGACAATAACAGAACAAACACCTTCATAATTAATTAACTGCTTCAAAAACAAATGTGTGCACTTAGGCCTCCAAGTTATTATTTTTCTCTTTAATTAGTTTAAATTAGATGTGAGCTCGGTATACCCATGTGGGTTTTATTTTAAAATGATTGCGCATTTATTTGTGTTTTATTATTTTAGCTTTTAGACCCTGAACCTTTGACTGTCAGGGGCCTTTATCTGAGCGGCACCCAAAAATAAGACATTCATTTAGATAAATCAACTAATAAAACAGGTAATATAAGTTCAAACAGACAGACAGTGCTTGAATGTGTGCCAATAAAAATGTAATAAAAAACAAGTGATCTATTAAAATCAAAGGTACTTTATTTAAAAATGAATAATAAAATTACATCAGCAAATGCTTGTGAGTCCACCCTTGGCCAAACGTAATCATGCTATGCATGTCAAACTGTTATAATATAAAGCCACAGTCATATTATTGTGATATTCCTTCAGCTTTGTTCAAATGCTTGCTTAATGAGCTAAGTATCTACAAAAGAAAGAATAAATAAAAACTATACCATCTTGTGTATAAATCCATTTAGAGTTTGAGTATTGAATGTCCCAGCCTGATTTAAATCCATACTCCAGTGTATTGTTCCGCTCTGTTGAGTTAGAAAAAAGCAATAGCATTTGACAGAGACTGTTTTCTTATCCACTGGAGACAAACTGCAATTAGACTAAATTCCCAGGACAACTGGTACATTAACTTTATCACAATAATATTTAATGCTCAGTGGTCAATAAATAGTCCTGTGGTGCACTTGTGTGTCTCTGTAAGTCATATATTGTGTTTTTAATTACGTAGTTCAAGTAATAATTTTACTCAATTTGATAGTTATAATTCATTGTCATTTTAAAGAAAGGAAAACAAGGCTGAGGATAAATTAAAAAAAAATATATACATCTTTGCTAATCAAGTAAGGGGCAGATGATTTTGTCACACCCATGGATGTTGTGCTGCGTTTTTATCCCTCATGTGCTCAGTGTGATCCAGGCTGTATCCAAAATAGCCCCCTACACCCTTAAATAGAGCACTCATATTTGAGGGGACAGCCATTTTAAATGGTGTCCGAAACCTTAGTGGACATCGTCAATCCCAAAGTGCACTGCAAAAAGGAGTTGACTAAAATTGTTGACTAAACTTATTTATGGGGAAAAAAAAATATCTAATTATTATTATTTTTGAAATTGTGTTTGCTGAAAGCGGTGTAGAAATGACATGCTTTACCTTAATCATAATATACTACCACAGACATGGAGGAGGACATGTCCCTCTAGTCTTTTATTCTCTCTATATGTCTTGTTACCCTAGCATTTAAGTACTTGGCTTTTCAGAGGGTTCATTCTTAAATTATTATGTTTGGCTCCTTCGATCCTGAATATGTGGTTGCGACCTTGGTCTGTTTTGTTCTGTTTACATTGTTGGCGTTGCTGTTTTTTGTCAAATGGAGCTTTCACTGTCAGGAAATAAAAGACCAAGGCAAATAAAACAGAAATAGTCTAAACCTTAAAAGCAGAAAATGATTATCTAGATGTCAAAATAACTCTTATTCTGCTGTCATCTTCAGAGAAAAGTTTGTGCTCTTGATTGCTTTGGCAATTTGCAGAGCTTCAGTCAGCGGAACAGACATCTTTAAGCGGATCAAAAATGCATTGAACAGGAAGCACAGCAAGAGAAGAAGTTTGAAAACGTGTCTTTGATTTTATTTCCTATTAAGCAAGAAAATAGGTATCTCTCATCCCAAAAGGATTTCAAATGACCATCAGATCTGTAACCTTTTCAAAGATGAATCACTTTGAAAACTGATATTTAAATAAAAAAGTGAACACGTTGTTTCTGATACTGGTGAAGAGAAAGTCCCTCAAAAATGTGAAGTTAAAAGTGTGAGAAACTAGATTAAAGTGTGGCATTCCTTGGTTTTGTGGCAATCAAATAAAGAACCTGAGCCATTCTTTAATCATGCAATCTAACTTAGAGTTTAGACACTGATGCATGCAGCCACAGATTGGCACCAAAAATAGCTGACCCCAAGTAATGGCTTTAGACCAGGCTGCCTCTTGGGATTGAATTATGACTCTGCCATTTATGCTAGGAATTTCATTTTGTACAGCCATAGGCCACTTCGTAATTGAGTTTTTTTATTACTCTTTTTATTTATTAAATTATTTTTAAACTAAATGTTACATTTACAGAATCATATACATCAATCAGATTATTCATAAGATTATAATTCAAGAGTGTTTCTGTAAATGTAAACATGTGATTTGTGATTTGCTGCTGGGTAAGATTATGGTAATATTGAAAATAATTTTAAACTATTACAGTTGCTTTGATTTTATTCCAAACATGCATAGAGAGAGAGAAAGAAAAGATAAATGTGATTGTTTGCATATAAGAATCATTCAGGTATACGTTCAATTTCATAGAGGTTTATGCTCTGTTTCCCCATACGGGAAAAAACCTATATAAACATATACAGTATGTTTTAATATAGGTTTTGATATAGGTTTTTAATATATGTGACATATATAAAATTGGCCGTTTTCCTATATTATATGTAAATATATGCACATATATGTTCACCTATATGTTTACCTATATTTTATTAAAATATGCATACATATATGTGACATATATAAAATTGGCTGTTTTCCTATATTATATGTACATATATGAATATATATATGTGTGCATATATGCACCTATATGTTCACATATATGTTTACCTGTATGTTCGTAAAATTATTAAAATATAAAATATATAAAATGTATAAATTATTTAAATATAAAAATTACTTTTAACCCATCCAAGTGCCTCACCTCAGTCATGGTATTGAAGGTGGAGAAAGAGCTGGTTATTCATTTCCATCACCTACAATCCCTGCCGGACCTGGGACTTGAACCCCCAACCTTTGGGTTACAAGTCCAACTCATCAGGCCACAACTTTTTATTTTAAATTTAAATTATTAAAATTAAAACAAGCAATACAGGAGACCTATATGGCCTGTATATGCACATATATGCACCTCAATGTTGCCTATGTGTGGCATATATACACATACATGCAGCATATATATTATCATATATGTGCATATATACAGCATATAGGTTTCATATATGCGCATATATATCATCATATATGTGCATATATACTGCATATAGGTTTCATATATGCGCGTATATATTATCATATATGTGCTTATATACTGCATATAGGTTTCATATATGCGTGTATATATATATGATCATATATGTGCATATATGCGCATATATATTATCATATATGTGCATATATACTGCATATAGGTTTTATATATGTGCTTATATACTGCATATAGGTTTCATATATGCGCGTATATATTATCATATATGTGCATATATACTGTATATAGGTTTCATATATGCGCATATATCTTCATATAGATTATTTCCATCTGGGTCATTGTTACAATACATCTTGCATATTGAGTCTTTTATTTCAAACCTTGATGAATTGATTTACATTAAAAGTGTACAACTTAACCGCAGCGCTTCCTTTGTTTCAGTTGAGCACCTTCTCAAAAGAGATAAAACAGTATTATGTAACTCTGAAACTGTTGTCATATGTGTCTTGTACTATCGGTGAGCCTTGTAGTGTGTCTGAATAGGAGAACTGAGAAAAGACCTTCTTTTTTCACATGAAATTCTGTAGATAATTTTTTAATGCTGAATTTGGAAATAATTGGTGGAAAATAATTGTAACACACACACGCATACACACAATCAAAAAGAGATCACCTATTATAACCCTTTGTACAAGATGTAATATTAGCTCTGGGTGTCCACAGAATGTGTCTGTGAAGTTTCAGTCCAAAATACCCCATAAATCATTAATAGCTGGAAAATGTCATTTTTGGGGTGTGTCTAAAATAAAACTGATTTGGAGTGCTTTGCTTTAAATGTAAATGAGCATGAAAGTGAATGAAAGTAACCCACAGGGTCCTCCGCAGCTCAATGGTTGGGAGAAAATGAAGGAGCACGTAACTGCTGAGGCAGGAAACTATACAGGGCTGTCAATCAATCCCCATGGCCCGGCCATACAAAATGTAACATCACACTGTGATGAGAGTCAAAAAGGCAGGCCTAGTGAGACTGACTTGGTTTAAAGTGGATTAATAAAAGAGGAGTAGGTGGATTTTTATTATTGTGGGGTGGTTGTGTTTACACACTACCAACACACATTTATGTCCAAAAACCATGTAAAAGTGGATTTTGCATTATAGGTGCCCTTTAAGACAATCATGCCTTTAACATGCAAAGGTTAGGAGATGTGAAGGCCACAGTAAAGTGCTGTTTTGAAGAGCATTTGTGGCTCAGGACTATTGAGCCACTTGTCAACTGCTGTAGTCACCCCATGAGTGACTTTTCACACTCAGTAGAGCAGCAACTCTCCTCTGACAAATCAAGACCCATTCAACTGGAAACAGCATCTCCTACTGTGTGCTAAAAGTGCAAGGTCTACAAGATCATGAAGGTCCAAAATGACTTCATCCACTTGATGAACTGTTGAACTTACAAATTTAAACTATATCGAGCAAAATGCTTAGAAAACAGTTGAAAGATGTTTGCGTATACCAACATGAACAAATATAGTTTCAAAAGTAAAAAAAAAAAAAATGGGGTTGGTAAGAATTTTTTTTTTTTCATCTGGGTATTTTATCAGCTCAAACGATAGGGAGATACAAGTACTTATTAAATACATTATTAGCAACCAGCAAGAAATGCGGAAATGGCTCCAAGGTGAACCTCCAACAAGGACTGAATGTCTGGACATTGTAATCAATGTTCAAAACAGGGAGAGACTCACTTTTGCCTTAAAACTACAGATGGACACATACCTTCAATACTGGGATAAATGGGTTGTGTTTATGTCTTTATTTTCTGTAATTTGATTTTTAAATGCTTTTGTTAATATGACCTTCACCGGTTCATTCCTGAACGATATATGTACATTTATATTTACAGATATATGGACATTTTGCCATGCCATTAAATGAAAGAGGTGAGGTAGGTACCTGAGTGAATGTCCATAAATGTCCATCACTACTGTTAACTACAGTAGCAAATTGAGTTAATATGAATGAAAGTAACTAATGTCAATCACTTTGAGCATGGTCCTGCTACTTTGAGAATGATGTTGTTCTTTAGGTTTTTCATGGCTGTTGTTACTGCATAAAGCAAATAACACAATGCCAATATGGTGAATGCACTATGCACAAAAATTCCGTAAATACAGAGAATATCAAAATATTTGAGAATATCTGTTGATCCATGTTATCCAGCATGATTTGCAAATGTTAAAGAGCATATTGTGCTTTGTTTGAAGAAAAACATCTATTTGAGATATTGACCAATGTGAAAAATCGACATTTGACACAGGGCAGAAATTTAAATATTATTTATTTTCATTTCATAATTGTGTGATGTTTGAATAAATTTGACTTTTTTACTCCTTTATCTTTATATCTGTCACGCCCAGCTGGAGCTGGCTGCTAATGACTGTTGATGGCACTCTAGCTCTCTAAGAACTCTGTGTTTTTGTGTCTGTTTCCACATTCGGACTCCATTTCCCAGAATGCACCTCTCTCCCACAGCTGTTGCTAGCTAGGTTCAATCATTCAATCTGTTTCACCTGTATAAAAGCCAGTCTCTTTGTCTGTCTCTTCACGGTCCATTGCAATGTAGTTCTGGTTGTATTCATTTGTGTTTTCAAGTTCGTGTGTTTCTTGTTTTCCTGGATTCTGATTCGCTGTTTGGATTTATTGTTGCCGACCTCTGCTCTCGTTTGGACTTTCCCTCTGCCTCTCCCCAAGGACTCTGATTACCGGTATTGTGACCCTTTGCTTTGTTTATCGACTCTGTCTCTGCTTGTGCCTCCACCATTGCATCTGCTGGCGATCGACTTCTGCTACCCTGAGCTTTAATAAATCACATTTTGCACATGAACTCATATGCCTCATGCTCCTGTTTCATGACAATATCAGATTTAAATTTATAGGATTTTAATTTTTCAATGTAGTCTCAGATTCTTGAATGCAATTAAGAGGCAAAGCCAATGAATGGCATTAAATGGAGGTTTAATTTGTTTTAGGCTTTATACTAGATGTACACAACTTTTATACACCTAATTCTACATCATTTTAGCCATTCACATGCACACACACATTCATGTGCACAATTTTTTTTTGCTGTGTGGATCAGTTCAGGAAAGGAATAAATAATAAAAGCTGTAAAACTAAGGCACTAATGGACGTACATCACATTGGTCAATAAATGACTTTGATACAAGGAGAACAAGATCCTGTGGTAGGCATGGGAACAGGAATTCTACCAGAAGACATTTTCAACCAGTCATTTTACGAGTTCGTGCTTGTTATATAAATTAAGCATGTTTGGCGTGGACTCCTGAGCCCTAGGGACTTGATCTTCCATCTTGTCCATGAAGAGTGGACAGAGCTTAGTGTCCGGCCTGATCCCAGAGAACCCCCGGGAGAAAGGATAGTACAAACGGTGGAGTCTGGGGTGGTAGATGGTTGCTATGAACAAGATAGAGGAAAGGGGATTTGTACTATTTATAGGAGGTTTCTCTTGCTCTGATAGAATGATAGCATGATTAGGAAATGAGGAGCCAGCTGTGGTAATTACTTGTGCATGCTCCTCCCGAATTTTGTTTGCAAACATAATTTCACGAGTTCATACTTGCTTGTAATAGATATAAATTAAGCATGTTTGGTGTGCTGTCCAGGGGGAGGGCTTGGAGCTCGGCGGACTCCTGAGCCCTAGGGATTTTACTTCTAGAGGTACTAGAACTGTCCATTTCCCGGTAACTGGCACGGTTGATAGAACAGATGTATAGGATGAAGCTGGAGATGCTTGAGGGTGTCTTGATGAAGGAGGCAAATAGGATCGTAACAAAGGCGGAGTTTCACATTTTTGCCTGGGGGAGCACCTACCGGTAGACCAAAAGCTCAGGTTTTTTTTTCTTATTTCTTTTACATACAGCATACCATATTTTCTACTTTAAAGTAGTTGTAGCCTTTACAATTTATTATTAAATAAAAATACATTTAAAATTAACAATGACTGGTAGGCTACACAGAGTGGAATAAAAACTTACATCTTACCTAATGTAGAAGAATCTGCCCCTTTTTCCTTTTTCACCCGGTATAACGTTAGATCAACTAACATGGTCATTATAAAAGTGTTTAAATTACCAATTACATGTGCTTGCACAAAATGGGAATATAGAATATTTCATAACATAGTCAGTATGTTGTTAATATTAATAATAAAAAAGGAAAAACAAAATTACAACGATCCATGTGTCACACAGCGCTATTGTGACTGACAAGACACGTCGCCATGGAAACAATAAGTTCCAAAATATCAGTCGCCTAAAAAAAAAAGTCTCCGCTAGAATATTTTAAACTCACATGTGAAAGGGTTCATTAAATTAACTTAGTCATAATTTACTCATTTAAATTATATGATAATGCAAATAAATTGAGACAATGTGGGAAAAAAAAATATTCATGTTTGACAAAATTGATTGCCTCTGGTCTGGCAGTGCCCCCCCTGGCCCCCCCTAAACTCCGCCTATGGATCGCAAACGGTTTGCTGAGCGAGTCGCGGAAGAGTGGGCCGGTTTGCGGCCTAGGAGTCGTCGCGGGCTCAAGTGGATTTTCTGCTGGGTTGCTCACTTGGGCTGTAGGTGGTGCCGAAGAGGGAGTCGTGTTCTCGGGTTCATAGACTTCAAGGGAGTAGTCAGATTCAGACATTGTTGCTTCTTGGAGTCAAGTATGCTATGAACGAGCTATCGAGATATCGACTTGTACTAGGACTCTTGCTCTGAAAGGAAAATAGCATGATTAGGAAATGAAGAGCCAGTCGTGTATATTACTTGGGCGTGCTCTTCCCGAAATTTTTTTGCAAAGATCATATTTGTGCAGCTTTTGTAGCCTAAGACATAATTTTTCAAATTACCCTTTCTTATGTCTTGTAATATAAAATTTCTGGATAAAATCAGAATATGAGGACATTTGCCTCAGAGGCTGACCCTTTTCTAATTAGACGAAGATGATAAAAAAGGAAGGATGGGATAAGGAAGGAAGTTTTTTTATAGAAGAGCATAAAGTAAAACCCTTTCAAAATACAGCAATATTTAGAGGATGTACAATGAATATGACTGAAAGGCCAAAGTATTTACTGAGCAGTCAGCTATGCTATTTATAAAAAAAGAACATGAAAACACAGTCTGTAACATTTTTTTATGAAAGTCTCATGGCTGGTTTGCAATTGAACATGGCGCTGTATGGGAAGGCAATAAAAAGATCAGACAGAATTAAAAAAAGAAACCACAGATCTAACTGGAAAAAAATGAGGTCTTGGTAAAAATATATGTATGGAAGTTCATAACATGAAATAAAGCCTGATGGGTAAAATTAGATACTTCAGCTGAATCTGCAAACATGCCGCAACTTGCCGCAGTGGAAATTAAAAGAGTAGTATGCATATCATATAAACAGCAATAAGCAAGAATATGCAGACTATGTAGACTGTATCATAATGTGATAATTTTGAAACCACATTAAAATGTTCTTGATAAAATGTTATCACACTATACCACACAGATTACCATGACCTCTGAAATTATTCAGCTTATGTTTTTTGTTTTTTCCAAGGCAAGGAGAGAGTTAAGGTGAGGATATATTTATTATACAAAGCATTCAACAGCACCAGGAAAATGCATGTGATGGATGTAAACCAACATGTATATTGATGATAATGGACCAAGAATTGAACTGACTTAAACAGGGGGTATAAATACAAAATGAATAACTCCGCTAGAAGCAGGTAATGAACAAGGAGCATACCAGACTCAGAGAACATGTGACAGTTGTGTGACATGTGTACATCCATCAATTTTTATGCACATTTTGGAATAGCCCATTAAAAAAAAAAAAATAATAAACAACAACAACAACAACAAAAAAAAACACTGGATGGAAATGGCAAGATGTGCATAAATTCTAAAAATGTCCATAAAAAATGTATGCACACAACTAAGTATAGGATAAACTTTTTATTCAATAATAAAAAAAAGCATAAACTACAAGTTGCAAATAACATATCATATGAAAATTATTAAATTCAGTTTTCTCATACTTTTCTAAGTGATATTTAGTGTTAGTTTATCAGGGAGTGATATGTTTTCCCCCCTCTTTTACCTCATTTACTTGTAGGGTGTGCTTTATATGCAAATGTTGGTGAGATTCACCCCTTTAGGTATAGAAATTGGGTACCGAGTGACGAGACGTTTTTCCATACTCTGTTGCATCGAGGCAATTCGGTCGGTACCTAAAAAGTCTCAAACTCAATACCCAGCCCTAATGACAAGTAAGTTTAGGGGCAGGATAAGACTGTGGTAGTATAATTCAAATCTAAGAATAGCTATCGTTTATGCCAAAAGTTGAAAAGAAAAGTTTCGAATGAGGAAAAGAAGCGTTAAATTCTAACTTTCCTGGCAGAAGGATACAGTGAGCATCAGGTTGCTTCCATACTTACAATTGAAAAGACATCTGTTCATAAGAGCAAGGTCAAGCTGCTGACATTGTGGACAACAAAGCTACAGATAAACAGAGAGTGAAAACGACTCCCTAACAGAGAGGGATGACCACCAACTCATTTGAATATCACTCAACAACTGTAGAATGACCTACAAAAATAATGGAATAAACTGTAAATTGTATTTATCTGCTATGCTAATGACTAAATATCACTAATATCTGTCATATGCATATCCTACATATGTATCACATAAACAAATAACATGCCTTGTCATGGAAGTCTTATTGTTGAGTCTGATCCGTTGATATTCTATTTTAGTTAATCTCAATGCAGAAATTAATTTTGGATTTAATTAGGAACTTAATCAATGGAAAGAAAAAAAAATATCAGTGTATTTTCAAAGCAGTAACTTCTCTAAATTTATGTGAAGATACTAATCCCCAGTATTATGATAATCCTCTGACTGCTTTAATGGTTTTAGAGGCATTATTCAATTATAGCCTTCACTCATTATAGCCACTATAAAATTGCTTTCAGAGCAGCTAAAACAACTGCGCACTGTCGCTAATGCAGAATGAAAATGAACAATGGTGTGCAATAGGCAGAGGGGCTTTTTGTTGTTTACTATAAATTACACTGCATTTTGGCTGAAAGATGGTTTAACCCCTTAACTGTCACCCCCATTTTCGGGAAAACACATGAAAAAGTACTATACAAGCTTAAAAAGATGTAATTCAGGACATATATTAAAAAAAAATGTAGGTGTCCCGTATTCGGAACGGTGACAGTTAAGGGGTTAATAGTAGCATCAGTGACAAATTGAAACCTTTTAGAGGGTGGGGTATCACACTGTAACATATATCGAATATCGGTTCAGTTTATTATGATTTATTCTGAGCATCAGAGATGTGACCTCTCTCTTATTATGAAACTCAAAGACCCCCAAAAGAGTTTTAGCACTAAATTTCAGATTCCAATTGTATGCCTTAAGATAACTTTGAAAATGTATTTAAAATCTGACCAAGGAGCCATTTAACCTTCAGGTTAATTCTCACCTACCATGAAGCACCATGGGGGAGAACATGCATGCACATCTCATGTTCCTATGCAAATGTGGTCATGCAGCACATGTGAGATTTTTAGAAGAGTAATAGTAATATTTTACTTTGCCTCTCGGTCTTTCCTGCACAAGCTTGAGGATCAAGCAATTATCTGCAGTACTTGTACACACTGTACTTCTGAACAGCTGGCAAATACTGATTGATTAATAAGATCATAATGTCCCCTTTGCAGGTTCATTACATTCTTCATATTATATATATTTGAACAATAAAGTGAAAATGGTCTCATGCAGAACTCTTAAGTCATTAACTAAAGCAATAATGGCTGAATTTGTGGTATATATGGCCTGGAGAGTAAAATTTGAATAAGTGCTCTGTAAAAGGCTCATTTGATCATGGTTATTACTTTAACATCAGGACAGCTTCTCAGAAGAACATCTAATATATAACTGTAACATGAAGACCTGACAGTTCGGGCAATGCAGGCTGAAGATGAATATTGCCTGAGCCTGTTCTTAATTACTGAGTGGAGACTAATACAATTAAGTATCCAGAGGGCAGTGTTCTACATAAATTACCATAAGATATAACACTTAGTCAAACACCACAAAGAAAATTAGATTATGAGGTAAAAAAAAAACAGATGTGTCAAGACAATGAATTTCATTATTACAAAGTTTTCTTTGGTTTTCTTTGGTTTAAGAATATTTACAGCCTGATGACTGAAGTATATTATTATTAATATTATTATTATTATTATTTAAAAAATGAGAAATTATTGTAATAACAATAAATAACAATAACAGTTTTGATAGGAATACATTTTTACACATCAGCTATGTATGCATGGGTTTTCGAACTCAGTTGGTTTGCTTGTTAGTTCATGCAATATGGTGTTTTTAATACAAACAATATGTGCCTACAGTAACGTAACAAATATGTGCCAGGGTTACGTATTGAACTCACGATTTAGCAACACTCACTGGACGTTTTATTTTGAAACTGCTGTGAAATGTGCAGTATTATACGTAATAACTGTGCTGCAGAAATATATTTAAAGGAACATATTTCCATTGAGCCTGATTTGTTTGAATAGCAGGATTTGGAAATTATCTGCACCTCAGTTTTGTAGTATATTATAAAAGAGAATGTGATAATGACTTAAATACAGTAGTGTAAATTATTGGTGCCACTCAATACTTTATTTTCAACTTATAAATATTTCCTTAATTTTTATTGAAATTTTATTTTTTAATTTTGAAACCAATCAGTCACACCAAAAACAATGCCAAATGCCACTGGAGCTTATCGTCTTTGGTCATTTTTGTTTAGTCCAATCACACTGTGAAGCTTGCATCAATTTTGACATCCATCTTTGTCCTCCATGACATAGAGGAGTCTTCACCTGGAGCGCTGCCGGTGCCAATGGTCCAACCAAAGGGCATGCACCATGTTGTGGAATCATTCCACTGCCACAGCGATCCATCAGTCAACAGAAGAGCAATGGTCACATCAGGTTTCATCACATCAAATCGGGCCCCCAGTGCTCCACACCCGACTGTAACCTCTTTAATATTTAGGAAATGAGCAGTCTCAGCTATCACATACTGACAGACACATGCTGCAAGCAGTCAAAAAAAGTTTAATCTCATTATAGACTAGCATGGATGAGTCAAACTGCCAGACTTCAGATGCCCAAAGAGGCCCTTCAGATATGAGTGCGTCTGCTCTATGAGTCCTGGATGCAGTGAAGTGCAGCCGCTCAGATGTTGCCATACCTTCAGCCTCAAGCCATCCTCTAGAGGTCACAGGATTCAAGGAGCAAATGTCAAAGATGAAAATGTGGTGCATTTGTCAGAGAGTGTCTGAATTTAATGGGAAATCCCAGTTCTCTTCTCATGCTCAAAGTACACAGAAGGTCAGACATCTTTGATGTAACTTCCATATGTATTTGGCTGTGACGTTTAGTTTGTAGACAGATACAGTATATTAAAACAACCACATCAAACTGATGGGGTATAGTTTTTAGAGTGTTTTTGTGGCACATTAAAATGTACTTACACTTAAATTTATTATGCTGTTGTTTTAACATATCTTGAATTATATTCACATTTCATTGCATTATTTGTAAATGGCACATTTGTACATACAATATATTGTTTTTATTTTGTTATCTGAGTCTTGTCTGTGTAAATTTAAGGGATGTTTTAACATAGTTTCGGGAAAAGCACGCTAAGTGTCAGCACAGCCGGTACCCGTTAACGCTCATTA
>JAUMHG010000034.1:6623103-6634522 GCA_032359395.1 Enteromius anoplus
TATGTTGATTAAAGACTAAATAAAAGAGGTGAAACTGTATATTAATGTATTGAAAATACTGAGATTTTTTTTTTTTTTTGATGTGTGTTTGTAAATGTATGTGTGTACGTTCATGTGTGTTGTTATAAGGCAATAAAAAAACTGATAAATAAATAAATAAACATAACAACTTTACTTAATATCAATTAGGAAAAAAAATAGTAGTTTATTGAGGGAAAGCGTGTAGTTAATAGTAAAAATGTTCTAAAGTGTTACCACACAAGCACCAGTGGGACAATATTTTCCTGCACCACTTCACAGAAAATGATTGGAAAGAGAATTTTAGATTGACACGACTTGTCAATCAGTACGTCATATGCCGTTAGGCTATTTCTACATCATTGCAGATGCTCAAAAGTTTCCAGTTACTTTATTTTATGGTCTCTTAGTTGTTTATTTACATGCTAGAATATTTTTATTAGCATTTATTTGTAGTACAGTAGTTAAGCACATATTAATGCCATATTCTACCTGACCTTATTCTACATCCCTTATCCCACCCAATACCTGAAATGTACAACTACCTCATTAACTAATAATAAGCAGCAAATTAGGAATTCACTAAGGGAAAAAGCCGTAGCAAATAGTAAAGCAGTGTTCTCTTTTATAAAGTGTTACCGTTTACACCACCCCTCTCAAAACTGACTGAAACTTCAGTCAGTTTGGGCATTTTTATTACAAATAAGGTGTTCATATTGAGAGTTCAAACTGGACTCCATTTTGTAAATACACTTATCGTAACTGTAGTTATTCTACAGTAGGTAATGTATTAGCGATTATTCACGGGACCTTATTGTAAAGTCCCACTAAACAATGGTCTTTTTCAGACGTTGAAATTACATCCAGAATGAAAATTTTTATGACGTATTTTTATGACGTCTTTTGGACGTCTAGTGACGTTTTTTGGACGTCCTATACCAATACTGGACGTCTAAAAGACGTCATAAAAAGACGTCATAAAAATTTTCATTCTGGTTTGTCAGGGGATGTCATTTCAACGTCTGAAAAAGACCATTGTTTAGTGGGGTGTAACCGGAATCTTGAAATGGGCAATAAAACCTCTGGAAAAGTGTGTTAATGAGAGTAGTCTCATCTCTCTGTCATGGTCACTCCTCCATCACACCTCCTCCTATATTCACAGTCACATGGCATCACAAACAGCCCAAAGCCTGCATCATCATTCTCACCTGCTGCTGTTCTCCAAGGACAGCTGGGCTTTGTTCTTCCTCCCAGCACTGGCAGGTCTCCCCTCCTCCGGTCTTTCACTCTCCACATACACACTGACAGCCTATTCATTCCACACCTCATACTGTGACACTGACACCCAGCACAAGGATGGGATTTCAAAAAGACCCTCTTTTGAACGAAATAGAGAATCATTTAATCCAATTCCCGAAGAGCAGAAAATTTTGTTTATTTTGATTCTGGCTTTCTTTCCCTCTCTCTGTGCAGTCTGATTTGATAACTCCATGACAGGATCCCTCCCAACCATTGACTTATTAGAGCAGAGGGATGCTGGGAAGGAGGAGCAGCGATACACTGTGACAGTCACGGAGGAGAGCAGCCTGTGAAATGCAACTTATACCTGTATGAGAACTGTCCACCCCTGATTCAGTACAATGACTCCGGTTCAGACGCCTGAGTGACTTGTATTCGAAAGAATCAGCCTACCCAAATGTATTCTTGTATCTGGTTTTGAGAAGGAGTTCATGGCTATTTTTTCCTCCGTGGTATGTGGCCTAAGAAACCAATTTCCGAGGAGTAAATCCGCTAGATATATCTTCCTTGAATGCCAAAGGAAAAGGCAGGAGGAAAATAAAACAAAAGAGAGACAGCATGTGCGCTTTTGGTCATGGCAGAGATTTCAATTTCATTGATTTCCCTGTGAGGTATGAACAGTGTAGCTGTAAAGTGCAATAGGGTACTCGTTCTACTAAAACCAGATCAAACAGAGATTGCACAGTGAATCTCTCAATTAAAAAAGTGTCTACAAAAAGGAGTACCCAGACTCATCCGAGGGCTGACAGACAGGTCTTTTGCTTCCACACTTTTAGAAGCAAGCTAAAATGGCTTGGTTCCTGTTTTTTTATTTCATGTTTGCTTTGTTACCGGTTAGGTTTAGCTTAGGGTTTAGTGTAGGTGTGTAGTTTCACTTGATAGAACATTTTAGCATCTTTTAGCATAACCAGACTTTCATTTCTGAACTGTGACAATACATAAAATAATTCATGTGATAAAGTGTAGTCAGATTCATTCAAATCTGTTTTGGGCGAAACGTGCAAGCAACATAAAATCTTGTCAAACAGTCTTTCGCCAACAACCAACATATTTAAGCTTTGCCAGATTTGTATTAAGAACCATCAAAATATTTTGCTGAATGTAATATTTTGTGAACAGCCAACGCATTTCCAGATTCATGTTATGTGTCAGATACTACTGGACGTTACACTTTGAAAGTCACAAAAACAACATAATATTTTGCTGAAAAGTTGCCACATGCATGTTTTTTTGAATTTACGTGTGTTGCATATTTAGAAATGAATCTATTTAAGTCAACTATGCTTATAATGTTATAGTTTAGTGCTCATTTAGCATAAATTATGTTTATGTTCTAGAATATTGAAGACACAAATGGACAGTGTGCTTAAATGTGCCTCATAATAATAATTTGCACATGGTGGGTATTTTGATGACAATGTACTGTGTATACAGGCACATACTGTACTTGAATTGTCGCTTTAGTAAATATTATGCCAATTTTTCATTCATATGCAGCCTACACCCTGTTTGTACTGAGATATCAATAAAGAATGAGGGGGTTAGTATTGTACTGAAATCTAAATGTGGGTTCTGATACAGCCCTAGAGACTAAAGTATACAGTATTTTAGAAACACTTATATAAATGAAAAGCGGATATCTGCAACCACTGCAGGGGGCTTAACAAGTCATATGATGTCATGCTGGGGGAAATGCTGTCCACCCAGACCACTCCACCTAGACTCAGATTTCCCCCTAGTGGCTACATTGATACCTGCAGACGTCTTCATGAAGGAAGACTGCTGCGGCATTGTTAGAGAGACAGTAGATCCAACACTGTGTAGTCATTTAGCAACATTTGTTTCCGAATTTGTCCCCAATATACTGTGTTCATGTATTGTATAGTACAAAATGTCTCAGATGGCACGGCCAAGTGATTATATGCAAATATTTCTCTCTTTATATCACCACGCCATCTGTGTTGTAGGTGGTTTTTCAGCTTTGGCAAAAAATGCCTTTCCAGCCACCCGAAGACAACATGCTACTGTCTGCTGAGTCAGTTCTAATAGATCTAACAGTCTTCTCCTTATTAAATATTTACAGTAAGCGTATCACCGCAGGACATACACTATTGAACGTTGGCTTCAGAAAAAAAAGATCAGTTTGAGTGTCATACTGTATCTGTCAGTAAATATGGATGTCAATCTCGAACACCTTCAGTGTGAATGTAAATTATGGATGGCAAATGACAAAAAAAAACAATATTTTGACAAGACAGAAAATGGAACAAAATAATGAAATAAAACACATCCTATATTCCACACCAAATATACTGCAAGTTGAAACTGCCCAGTGAAGGAAACAGAAGGTGAGTTGGCAAACTTCAGTTTACCACTGAAAACAAGGAGAAGCGAGAAATGGAAGCAAGAGCTCTCACTGTTTTCACTGCCAATGCAGCTGTTGAGGTATTCTGCCAGTGACACATAAAGCCCTGACTTCCCACACAAAGCTCTGCAGCTGTGAACCTTTCCAACACACTGTCACTGGGATTTATTCATATCTCTATTTGTTTTAGATGTTCACAGTAACAACGGCTAGGTCAAAATATTTGTAACAACAGCAGAAGTGTGAAAATGAACACCAAGTTTTGCTCTCAATTAACTAATTATGCAACCGTTACGTTTCATACTCCAAAATCTTTAGTGCATAACTCAGGGAAAACACTCAGGTTAGCTGGGATGACTTGGAGCCTGGTCTCTAATTTCCTCTGCTTTAGTCTCCATGGTAATGTCTCTTTCTCATAGTGCATTCTGATCCTGCAGCAGCCAGTGATAGATGACTAATTTGTCATGGTCGCTTTGAAAGTCTGGAGCAGTATATCATATTAAAATTTATCTGGAACAAAGTTAGGTTCCTTGGATACAGAGTTAGGAATTACTTATGATTTGATGTCCCCCCTCTCAGGAAACACTGGAACACAGAATTATCCACAACACACAAGGGACTCTCCAATATCCACTGACTTTCCATTGGTTCTGGCTTGGCCATAACCTTGTGATAAGAGAATAAGTAATCCGGCCAATGGCTTTTAGAGTTTTGTTGGTTGGACCAAAAAGACCTGTTCATAAAAGCTCAAACAAATCTTAAAAAATAATCTCATGACAAGGGCAGAAGATGTTTGATGTTTTGCAAACATACAAGTTATTTGGATGATGCACAGAGTTCTCTAGATCCCCTTCAATCACACCACCCACAAAACATTTAATTCTTCTGAGATCACATCAACATTATTGATAACTTTTGGGAAAAAAAAAAAACATTGAAGTGTTGTGTCAGTTTGACATGTCCTGCTGTCTAGAATAAGACTACTGGTTTCATGACAAAAATGCCATTTTATTAAATTCAGAAATATTGACTACTTTCACTCAGTATAAAAATGCATTATTTCAACAACACTCCCCCAGATGCCACAACTAGCTTTTCTACAGTTTGTTTTACTGAACAGTGTTGCTGATTCTTGAACCCCCAGCATGTGTAAATCATATTTATAGACCTATATAAATGTGTGCTGGTGTTGTTTTAAGAAGTAAATGTAGATATTTTAATTGTGGTTTATGTTCAGTATTGTAAGTGGTCAGAACTGTGTACAAAACCATCTATTCAAAGTATCTTGATAATGTTGCAATCGTTCTTGAGAAGAACAGAGTTTTCAGTAACCAGGCTTTGCATGCTTTTCATATCCATCTTCTTAATTGACACTTGTTTACTTTTGGAGGCATTATAACATAAAGGATCACTTACTTTTTCCAGCTTGTGTTTAATTAAATGTTAAAAGTACAGCTATTTGTGTTTATAGTTGAGTCAGATTGTGTTTGCTTTGACATACTGTATGGGCAATTAATGCAAAAACCCACATTTTGACTCAATAATGTATATTTGTACTATATGTTTTTGATTTAAATTATTTTACATCTTTTCAATGCAAATATTTAGCTCAATTTATACAAAAGTGTACACTGTACAAAACATTCTGTAAAACTTACGAAATTCGACCTTAAAAAATATGGTAATAATTCTACTGGTTTTAACTTAAAATTTACAGTTAAATACAGTAATTTCACTAACTTATATAACGTTATATACCAAACTATTAAAGTACTGAAATCTGTTTCGTACCTTTGAAATAAACTGATAACTACCAAATGCAGGTGGTGATGAGAAAGTCACATGATTAGCCAAAGCCCATCACAAACAGCTTTAAAATATGAACTTGGAGACAGAATGTGAAGCTCAGACATTCAGGAGAGAGTTCTCCCGCATTGAAAGGAGCTAGTTGAAGTTGGATGGATGGATCGATCGATGGATACTGGATATACTAGCCTGGTTAGGTCGGCCAAAATGTGCTCAAAAGTCCTTTAAAATCAGCGAAGAAACCAACTTCACCAGGCTGATAGGCCTGTAGGAATCTGTAGACAAGTATTTATATTCTAAGAATTCAGATTTTTTTGTTGTTTTGATGTGTTTATGCAAGATCCTGTGTAAGAAAATACATTTTAGTGAATGTAGTTTCCTCTCTATTTGCCCTATCTGAGAATAAAATAAATGTATTATATATTTGCAGAAATAACAGGCAGATGGAGGAATTCTTGTACTACATGACAGAGAAAAGTTCACAAATAGCAAAATTTAAATCAAGCTCACAAACAGCTATTACCAAAAAACTTGTAAAATTATATTATATTAAAAAGAATCAGCAACATCTGCAAAATCTCATCTTGTACCATTCGTTTCCTTTATGATACCTGAGAGGCCATAAGAGAGAGCCATGTCTGAGCTGTCATGTTTCATTTATGTGCTGTTCTGACAGGCTTTCAGATGCTGATGGATGTCTCAATCAACCACCTTTCACTCAAAAATATCAAAAGTTGAGTTTTTCTTTGTGGGTGTTGCTTACTAAACGTATACACTGAACGTCACATTGTGACCTTTCGATTCAGGAACAGCTTTCACAGCACTGCCAGAGGCCATCGACTAAGTCTGGAAATGCCTCATCAGTTCCATAAAAGCGACACTCTGGTTTTAAATGGTTTAAAATGTAAAACTGACAAAGCAGGTCAAGAAAGAAAAAGACGATGCCAATAGATGTAGACGACATGGCATCTCATAGAAAAAACAATTAAACTAAAGTAGGTGCAAAAACAAATTTAGCTCCAGCTGAGGCTGGTAATGAGGTCTGAAGAAGACTTTTTTTCTTCTTCTTTTTTGGGGGAGTGAAATTGGATATAAAACAACTTATCGATTTTCTAGCACCTTAAATGCCCCCTCTGGAATGGACCATATTCCTCGCATCCCTTTCCTTCTCATATGTCACATTAAAAAACAACCAAACAGCTGAAAGAATCGCTTTTTTGGTATCTGCAGGCTGCCCACTTCAACCAATGCCTTGACCTATGAATAATTGATTACATAAAGAGTGGGTAATGAAGGGCCACAGATAACTTCAATTAGGACCATGGCCCAGTGTCCTCGGGGCATGACAGTAATACTCCAGCGTGGAGGGATATCTCCATTGGGCAGCATGCGTAGCCTCTCGAGACCTGCTGGGTTTGATACACAAGACCTTTGTCTCGGTCTTGAAATCCCTCTGAGTTATAACTCTAACTGAGGACTCATCTCAGGGCCACAGAGGACAGCTATTAAGCCCCATTAGTAACACAGCGGCTTGAATGTAGGCCAATGATTCTGCTGCAGTCAGAGGATATATGTTTCTTAGAATTTATTTGAATCATCTTGACTAAAACAGTGTTCGCTTTAAAAATAAATAAGGTATAACAGCACAAAGAAGGCTGGGAAAATTAACTCTTTTTTGATAAGATCTACGTGTCAGCTTAACAATTTGGCTAGAAAATTTTAGAACAATTACAGTGCTTATAAGAAGCGTGAATCATCAGCAAATATTTGCTGATTCTTAAGGTAAAGATGTTTAACACTTTATTTGAAGGTATCCATGTTATGTTGTATGTACAGTACATACAACCCTCATCCTAACTGTATAGTAATGCTGCTTTCCAGGCAACCCCCTTAATTTGTGTTTTTCAAACCTTCTACCCAGTGCACTAGAACGGCAGTCAAGCCCATGACTTTCCACCTGTGAACTCGTACTGGATCGATGTACTCCCATTTCAGAGTTCTGATGTCACATAGCCCTCGAAACAGCAATGGCATCCTCTAAGGAAGCTTTGTTTATGCAAGTGGTCCACTAAAATAGTAGGTATAACAGCTTTTCTTGCCTAACGCGCCATTTTATCTCCTCCGTTTCCCTCAAACAAGCAAGAAAAGCAACTCTGAAATGACTGTAAATGTCTCACACACAGAGTATGATTGTTTTGTTTTAACACCACTGCATCTTAATCTGCTGTAATATCCATACATTTCATCTCACAAACATTATTTATACAATAAATACAAATTTCCAGTGCAAAGTTAACTTCTCCACTTAACGGATGATTAATAAATGGTCTCATGTTTTACATGAAACCCCCATAATTACATGGTATAGATGACAACATTACAGACACATCGTATCAAAACATAAAATATGGATATCAGTGGCACATTGGCACATTTGATTCATATAGTGCTGCTTTGATCTGTGAAATCACACTGAATTGTAAATGGCAGGCTTTTGTGGTTAAGTAACTGTGCAAGATAACGTTGCGAATTCAATTTTTATTTAATCAATTATGCAGCTTTGATGCTGTCTTGGTTTCCCACTGTCACTTTCAGAATGACATTGACCACAACAGTGAGATGCCACAATCATAACACAGACTTTGAAATTGCTTAATACTTCTATACTGCTATTGCTACTAATAAAAATTTTTGTATTTTCTAATACTTTTGGAAAATTTCATTTTTTGAAGAGCTATCCCTTTAAGACATCTACAAAATGCCTGTGTTCCTGAATATACTGTGAATTCCTCCCCTAAAGCTATCTCCATGTTCTTCCAACATTAAGCCCATGCAGCTGTATAAATACATACATTATGTCACAGTCCGCCACTGCTTAATTCAGTAGATTGTGCTGCAAAACCTTAAATGCTGTAACTGCCATCTCATCTAAATCCCTGTTCTTTTCTTCCAGCTTCATGAACCCATTTTTCTCCTCTGTTTGACCAGTCTCTGGAGATCTCAGCAGTTGATTAGTCTCTTCTGTGTCTCGTGTTTATCTCTGATTGGAATCCAGAAACTCCTGCCTGGGGTGTCAGATTTAGCTCAGTCTTGTTCAGTAGAATAAATGAAACTTTTATTTTCAAACAAGACTTCTCTTCTCCATATAAATCTGATGCCGCTCTTTGTGAACATATATTCTTAATCCTTGTTCATTGTTCAAATATACTACCCTTTCTTTATGTTCTGGGACACAAACATCCACTAAATTAAACGGATGTAAAAATGTATCAGATACATATTTTTTCACATTTATTTGCATAAATCTGTTAATCAACTTTAGTCCTGACCAAAACAAACAAATGTTTAAAAAAAAAAATTGGATTTTGACTCTTTAATTGCCAATTTCAGAAATGATGTCACTGATTTGGGGGGAAAAACACACAAAATGACTTATTTTCAATTTAAAATGTAATTGTGGACTGGATTTTTCTTACGTTTATCACAGTCTTGGACATGTGGAAGATTAACATGTTTCATATTTACATTTTTTCTCCATCATTTACTGTTCATGGTTTTTGCCTTATTGACTTCCATTGCAACCACATTTTTTAAATACATTGCCATGACAACATATACTGTAATCATGCATTCTTGTTTGTTTGTGGTTTTCCATGTCGAGAAGAAGTACAATTGATATTTTTTTTCTGTTGATCATCATTTGGCACCATAAACCCTTTAGATATTTCTGTGCAAAAAAAAAAGTTTAGTTTCTATGGAGTTATATGGAGTATAACAGCATATTATAGTGTGTGTGTGAGTAAGTGAGAGTGTGAGAGAGACCTTTCTGCACTTACAGTACCTTGATTTGTCTGGAAAAAAACAAAATAAGCACCTCATCGCTCAGAACTACATGGAGTAAACAAATACATAGGAAGTGTATTTATGCATCTGCTGCCTCTTGATGGTGAGAAGTCCAGACTAAACAAAAACAAGGCAAGTGGATTTAAACTATTGCATGCCCTCCTGCTGGTCATTTGACAGTCAGAAGAGCAGCAAGCAACATGAGAAAGGGCTTGACTTGTACCGAAGTTTTAGAAATGATTATGCTGCATGACCTCTCCAGCAAGCTGCAGGATGTATTGTTGTCTTCCTCTGACACCTCAGACTCAGGAGAGTCAGATCCTGATTTTGCTGTGGCAGCTTCCAGCATCCACTGAAGGATGATTCAGAAGATCCTTGATCTAGGTGGACTGGGAGAAATGGCAAATGGTGGTTTTCCACCAACGTGGAGACAACTTTCTTTCATCAGTCTGCCAGAGGCATGACTCCAGGTCCAACGTGTTATGCCATCACAAGGGTCCAGAATGTGGATTCTGTGTTTAGTCTGTTTTTGTAGAGGAGCTGATTGATCTCATTGTCAGCATGACCAACCTTCATGGGTGCTGCACAATGAGAACCTGGCAGTTTGGCTTTTTGAGTAACTAAACTTTTTTTTTTTTGCACAGGGGTTAATGGTGCCAAATGATGATCAACAGTGAAAATTATAAATTTTACCTCTTTTAAACAGGGAAGACCACAAACTATCAAGAATGCATGATTATATGGTGTCATGGTGATAGAATCAATTACTCATAGGTAAAATTATCTTAAGGTTTAGAGATATGGTCGAGACTATATTTTGTTCCAATGTAAAATGTTCCAGGGTCAACTAAAGGGACATGTCAAACTTGGCAAAATCAGGACATGCTGCTCTGTAGCTGCATTCACACCATGCTGTAATTATTGAATTCCAAGATGACAACACATGACACAATCTCGCTTCGAGATGCCAAAACAACTCTGCGTGTATGTAAACACGCCAATGATTTTCATTGGCATACGCTGATTAGGATCAGCTGAACCCAATCGCATCGCGAGTATGAGTAGGTCAGCCGATCTAGCGTTCATTGCTTTTCGCTTTGGAGCCGAGCAGTTCATATGAACAATTATATGAAGCCATTCTACTCTGCGAAATGACGGAGGAAGGCTGGTGTTCCAGCGTTGCAGTGACGGTGGTTCCAGTTGAGTGGCGGTGACATTTGTATTGCACTTCCTTGCACTTGATCTGCAATTCCAAAATCTAGACAAGTAGAGCGGTTTTCTCTATCTCTGGGTCCCCTGAGGGGATGAGGTGCTGTGGACAGGCCTATAAAAGAGTTTTGTTATACCCTCACTCTCCTCTCATGTCAGGCAGCAGTCAGAGGACCGTGAGGATGAACCAACAGACTTCCAGTCTCACTTCTGCCAGAACGCAGCTCAGACCGTCTCGATGGCTCATCCGCACCATTCGGCTCGGTTATGCAACTATGCGTTCACCCCAGTGAGCCTTCTCACACAGTTCCTGTGCAAAGTCAGGGAGGACGAGGAGCAGGTCCTGCTGGTAGCCCCTTATTGGCCTACCATGACCTGGTTCCCCAAACTCATGCTCCTTGCTACAGCACCTCCCTAGCCGATTCCTCTGAGGAAGGATCTTCTGACTCAGAGACAGGGCACCCTTTGGCACCCGTGCCCAGACTTGTGGAAACTCCACGTCAGGACCCTGGAAAAAATAAAACGGGATGCAGAGATTCTAAGTGACCTACACCAAGGGGTAGTTGACCCTATTTCTTCTTCGAGAGTGCATATTACAAGACCTGTCTACGTATTAAAGTGGAACCTGTTGATTGATTGGGGTTCTTCTCAAAGAGAAGACCCCCGGAGATGCCCAATCAAAATTGTGCTTCTTTTCCTGCAGCAAGGGTTGGAGCGAAGGCTGTCTCCCTCCACCCTTAAAGTCTATGTGGCTGCTGGCGCGGTGAACCATGACCCTGTCGATGGCAGGTCTATGGGTAAGCATGATCTGATCATCAGGTTCCTTAGGGGGGCTAGAAGGTTAAATCCTCCTAGGCCTCCTACTGTACCCTCTTGGGA
>JAUMHG010000034.1:6656136-6671538 GCA_032359395.1 Enteromius anoplus
GTCATCAAGGCTTTCGCAGCCGATTTTGAGCAACTGCAGCGCCTGACCTGTGCGACTGCTCTCGTTTTGTTCTCACGATACTTTGATGACACATGTGATCGAAAGGCGGCTGCAGGGCCGATCAAAGTCGGACAAATTATCTTACCAGAATGCATTGTTTTGTAAGGCGGCAGCCGATTTCTTGCGCGCCGCATTAAGTCGAACACACCTATTGATTCACCTGTTTTGAGGGCTGAGCCGGCTGCATAGGTTAACGTTTGGGCTGACACGTGATGAACGAACAACTCGGAAAACCAGAAACTTGTCAGATAAGAGGCGAAGTGAGCGGATCGTAGATTAAAGTCCCAGGTAAACAATGAATTAGTCTTTTATGTTTCTTATGGCATTATAATTTGGTCTTGGTTGCAATGTGATCATAGTTTGTGTAAGATGTGTTAGAGAGGAAACAGGTAACATTTACATTATATATTGCTAAAAGGAACGAAATGCACGAGATGACTCGAAAAAAGATTCGTTCATTTTGCTGAACGAGACTCAAAGGTCTGAGTCGGTTAAATGATCCGAACTTCCCATCTCTATCGTGCCGGGTGTTGACCATCGGTGATGGTAAATGATACCTCGTGCCAAACCCAGACCAATCACTGTTCCATTCACTCCCCCAGCAGGTCCTTGATTATGTCCAGGTGTGAGTGATAAGATGGTGACGTGATTGTGAAATGTAGTCCGGGTGACAGTCTGAGAGTTAATGGTGAAGGGGCAGAGTTCATAAACCAAATCATAACATCCAGCCTCTCCTCACCATTTTCTTTAATCCTTTTTACACCCCTGTTGTCCCATTGACTAACTCAAGGAGGCTCGTAACAGTTATAAATAATAATTTACATCAACGATACTTTAACAACTTAGAAAACAATTGCTAATGCACAGGTATATGCCTAATCTTTCATCCTTTGCACATTTTACATACCAAGGTGTTTCTGCAAGTTTTACCATCAACTACAGTGCTTACCAGCCAGACAGTGAAGGATTTCCAGTCCTTTTAGAATTGATTTCACACACTGTAAATTAATCATTATGCTTTGAGTTTTAACATTTTCACCTACAAAAGTTACAAAAATCACTTTCTTCTATGCCACAGTCTGTGGTTTGCTCACTAAGCATTGAAACAGGGTATGTACTGTGCTGTAAAGAAGCAATATACAAATAAAATTGACTTGACTTCACGTGGATGTTAATTCTAAAGATTATTTGATTCAGCAAACAGTCCATTTGATGTTTTTTTTTTCATGGCTCCATTCAGCACCTTGAACTTCAAACATCCGTTAAGAAAGCGCTAAACAGGTCCAGGTAGCAGTAACAATCTGAATCTTAAGCGTGAAATTGATGGGTGCTCTCTCCTGTCTTCACAAACAAGGCTTATTAGCGCTGACGTGCTAGATCTGCTGTCACTGCCCCTTTCAATTTCCTGCCTCGCTGCCCATCCCACAACAGCAAAAATGGCGCACTAATATGCCTACACTGTACACAAAGTGGCATCAATAGCTGCTTCCATAAGAAATACAAGAGGGTATGAGTCGTAAAAAAAAAAATGAGGGACTGCAAAACTGCTTGTTGAAGACTCAATATCCTGCTAAGGCAGTAATAAGAATAGGAGTTTTATAACTCCTATTTTCATTTGCTTGAGTAGTTGTCCAATTAGTTATTTCTGCTTTTCTTACTTTCCAATATTCAGTAGAAAATTCAGAAAAGAGGCATTCACCTCCACATTATATTTAAAGGGTGGTCTTTCATTTTGAGTGTTCAGTCACATTCAGCATGTTCATGCAGTAGCTTATTAGCTCTAACCCATGACATCCTTACACCTTGTTACATTCTAGTTAAAAGTACCTCAGCCACAATAGCTAATCTCAGCTGGTCTGCTGAAAACCAATGAAGTATTATGAGATAATTACTCACTGGTTTTATTGCCCATAAAAATGTGCCATACAATTCAATACTCAAATACAATTGCTTTGAAGTGTGTCAGTATCTGCTGGCTTTTTCCACAAGCATGCTGTATGAAAATAGTGATTGGTTTCTTTATTGCATTTATTTATTTGTTGTTTTTGTTTATTTGATATAGTATAGTTGACTGTATATATATATATTTATTTTTTACTTTTTTTGTTTAAAGTTTTACAAATTTTACTACACTATACTACGACTGCAGAATCAAAGCTTTCAATACAAAGTATAATATTATTTTCCTTCATTTTCATAAGGTGGCAGGGCAGTTGTGCAGCTGGCATTTACTCCACAGGCATCTGGCCTTTGACCCTTGTTTCATTACTCATGTATGTTCCCTCAACCTTCCTCTATGTCCAGCTTCTTTTAAAGGACACACTTCAAAGAGTTAGTCTCATACTGTTTCTCTCTGATAATCCTTATTCACAAAGGATGGTTGAGTATTTCAGGACTCAACAATGGATGGCTTGGTGCCCAGGGCCAGTTTGAGAGAGTTTCAAGCTAGTTGGTTGAATTGTAACCTTCACTAATGGCAACTAGCTCAACTGCTGAACCACTGAAGGTCATTAAATATAAAGTACAATACAGACATTAAAAATTAAATGAGTTGGATTTCTGTATGTGCAGGAGGGACGCCTAAACAATCATCACTGATGTGTTTCTTATAAGCAAGGCTTGATCAAAACATTTGTTTACAACTCTAAATGTCAAGGCGCATCTGGACAATAGTCTAGATTTTTATGTATGCACTGTATATTTTTTGCATGTAGACAGGGCCTCGTTTATGAAATTTAAGCTGGATTTGCAATAACATTGAACAATATGTAACATATTACCAAACATTTAAATTTGCAAGGCCAAAAAATAGTGGTCCAAACTCAAAAAAAAATGTGTTTTCTTTTTTAGCTGAAACCCATGCAGCACTGGCCTGATATGGAAAGTAAGTGTTCCGTCTACTGGTCCAGAACTCCTTCACACTGGACCTGATGTTTTATGATTTCTGTTGTTTTTTTGTGGGAAGGCTGACAGGAATAGAGATTGAGATCTATTAAAAATCTCTAGATGGTGAAGCACTAGAGTAGTAACAGAAACAACACTTCAGTTCCTTGTGGATTTTCAGCCAACACCCTAAAGAGTAGTGAAAAATGCATGAGGGATAAATATATATCACACATTGTTCCATCTATAAACAATCTAGTGATGGAAAAACAAACGTATTATTCCAAGCATAATATACAACTAATAAAAGATTGCGAAGGCCTCTGAACCAACTAGGGATTTAACATGTGTTTTCTTTGCTGATAAAACCAGATTGACTGATGCATTATGGAGGAGCAACATGTGACAGTGGAGGCAATCTCTGCACAAGCTCTGTCTTTACAACAAAAAACAAAAGTGCTTATCTGACAGGGAGGCAGCTGGGAATTAAACTAAATAGGCAGGTGCAATGTGCTTATAGGCTCTAAATACTTAACATGCACATAATAATGACCTGACATGACGATATTATCACAGAGATAATTGGTATAGAGTAAATAATATTTACCTAGAAAAATAAATATTGTGTATACAGTACATGGTTAAAAATGCTTTTTTTTTTTTTTTTTCTCATATTAAATGTTGTCTTCAGTTACTCTGGATCTTGGTGATTTTAAGATATTTGTGCAAACTTGTTTGAGCTGTGCTTCATTGATAAATACAGTCTGTTATGGGCTATACAAGTAATCATTTCTAATGCTTAGAATCCAGCAATACTTTACTATAAAGATCCCTGAGGTACAGAACATAACAGCATGATGAAAATTTAACAAACCATGTTGATTAGTTTACATACAGCATAGTTTAATATTAATTTTGTTTGTTTGTTTTTAAACTGAATAAATAAATCTCTGTGGAAATGTGTTTGTTTAAGGGATTTAAAACAATCTCACATCCTCGTTACATGATAGTAATGACCTTATATCTCACATGAAGAAGAAGATCCTGTAGAAGATTTAGAAAAATGGATCTCCAGGGACAACAAAAGTCAAATAGATACATTCATAAATAATTAAGGATTTACAGAGGAGTAAACCATATGTGTTCTCATTTCAGCATGGCACACTGTGAGCAGGCAATCCACTGTACAAACATCTTCAAGCAACATAACCTTCATGCCCTCAATAAAACAAACCAACAGCCATTCAGCCTGCCAGCAGGAAGTAAATGCCTGAATTTGCAGGCTGATGATGGAACTTTAGCTGATGCCCATGGAAGCCTGTGCTGAACTGTTTAGAGATTAGTTATAGCATGAATGGGTCAATGAGAGCTCTCACAAAAATATTTGTATTTATTCTATTATTTATTTATTTATTTTTATTTATTTATTGTGTGTGTGCGTGTGTGATTCATCTTGAGGGGATGGTTAAAACATTATTATTATTATTATTACACATTTTTCTAACATTATTATTTTTTGTTCTATAGGGTTGTACAGGATTGGAATTAAATGAGTGTGTAAATAAGAATATTAAATTAGTATATAAAAAAGTATTTTTTGAGGGAATTACCACATGTGTAAAGTATCATTTTTATGATGTCATGAATGAAGACGGGAACAGTTGAATCCATGTGCAAGGGTATTTAATAGTAAGTAGACAGGATAGAGTAAACAGACTATGGTCAAAACAACAGCGAACAGAGCTATGCAGGTGAGGCAGAATCATGGTCGATGAACAGGCAAAAGTCAGGAACAGGGAATAAAAATACAAAAATTACAAACGGGCAAAGACAGGGGAAAACGCTTACAAATGTAGGACAAGCCATACACAATGATTAGCAACCAGACAGACCAACAGACTAGTATTTATACAGGTGATCAGAATCAGCAGAATCTACGGCCTCTTCGTTTAGCCCCTCGGAATGTCAGTACTGCGAACCCGTCAGCGCCTGCCTGGATTGGCCTGGTAAATGCTAGATCACTAGCAAATAAAACCTATATTTTAAAGGATTTCTTCACATCACAAGGATTGGATTTTCTATGTGTGACTGAGAAGTCGGCGAGTCCGATGCTTTCTCTGAACCTTTACCGCACATCTGCGGCTTTTTAAATTCTCCGCGAACATCGGGACGCGGGGGAGGGATAGCTACTGTTTATAAGAATGTTCACAAATGTAAACAGTTATGGCCACCCTCCCTGTTTACCAGTTTCGAACTGAGTTTATTTGAGCTGGGCCGTTCTCACACGGTGTTATGTGCGGTGGTCTACCGGCCTCCCAATCACAATAAGAATTTTATAAATGATTTTTCTCTTTTTCTGGCTGAAACTATGCCTAAGTATGACCGTGTGCTAATTGTTGGAGATTTTAATGTCCATGTTTGCTGTCCTGGAAACCAGATGGCAAAGGAGTTTTTACAACTTATTGACTCTTTTAATCTTGAGCAGTTGGTCTTACACATGAACACGGCCACACTCTGGATCTTGTCTAAATCTATGGGTTGCCTGTTTCTAATATGGAAATCTGTGATGCTGGGTTCTCAGATCATATGCCTGTTTTATTTGAGATTCTGGTTGTTTTTAATACAGATGCGCCGCACGCATCTGCCAGACCTTGCCGGATTATGAACTCTTCCACTGCTGTTCAGTTCACTTCTGTTTTTAACTCTATCTGTGTTATGCCCGAGTCTATGGACACTGATGAGCTTAGCTCCTGGCTGCATAACACATCCCAAACTGCTATAGACTCTGTGGCACCACTGAAAATCAGACAGCCGAAAACCAAATTTGAATCATGGCAAAATGACACGTCTCGTGCTGCCAGACGCGAGTGTCGTAAAGCTGAACGTAAATGGAAAAAGGACAATTTTTATGTGTCACTTCAAGTGCTTAGAGACTGCTGGCGCCATTAGCAGGCGGTTACAAAAGAGGCTAAGAGAAAATATCTCACAGAAATCATCGCTTCAAATCATAATAAGCCTCGTATTTTGTTCAGGACTATTGAGTCTGTTCTAAATGTTCCACAAACTCTATGTGTTGATGCCTCCTGAGCCACCTGTGAGCGTTTTTCGCATTTTTTACAAATAAGGTATGCTCTATTAGGGCCCTTATTCAGCCTGTTGCTAATGATTCTTCTCTCTTTGTCCACTGCTGTGTGGTATTTGATAAGTTTGAGTCTGTGACTCTGGACATTTTACAACAGGTTGTTGGTCATTTAAAGCCCTTAGGTTCCCCGTAAGATGCTCTTCCTTCTCGATTTGTTAAGGAGGTTTTTTCCACTCTAGGGCCATCTGTCCTAGCACTTGTAACTAGCAGTCTGTTCTCGGATGTGTTCCCAGAAAATTTTAAAAAGTGCAACCTTTGCTAAAAAAAACAAGGCCTGGACAATGCAGACCTTACAAATTTTAGACCCATTTCTAAACTGCCCTTTCTGTCAAAAGGTGGTATGTAATCAGTTAATGACTTTTTTGGAAGATAACAAATTGCTTGAAATTTTCCAGTTCGGCTTCAGGGCCTTGCACAGTACAGAATTGGCCTTGTTGAAAGTTTTAAATGATATCTTTTTAGCTACGGATTCTGGGGATTGTGTCATCCTTGTGCTTCTTGATTTAACCACTGCCTTTGACACTGTGGATCATGAAATTTTAATTTCTCGGCTGGAAAAATGGGTGGGCATTAAAAAGGGTAGCGCTTGAGTGGTGTAGGTCCTATCTGGAAGGACGGACGTTCAGCGTCAGCATTGGGGATTATGTCTCTTTTCCTGCCCCTCTGTTGTATGGGGTCCCACAGGGCTCAGTGTTGGGCCCTTTTCTTTTCTCCCTTTATTTGCTACACCCGTACATAGGGTACCGTCACGTACCCTTAGATCAGCAGATCAGCTGCTTCTCAGTGTCCCTAAAACCAGACGTAAGCTCAGAGGTGACCGTGCATTTGCAGTGGCTGAAGACCTACCTTTTTTCCTTGGCCTTCGACATCTGATCTGATAGTTGTTGAATAGTGTATATGTAAGTGCGCAGTCTTATCTTTGTTATAAATGTGTATTATGAACCATGTGTTGGTCTGCTGCTGGGCGGTTGTAAAGTGCTTTATAAATAAAGTTGAATGAATGAATGAATGTACCCTCCAGGGTGGTGCAGACGGCGGCGAACACCATTGGGGCAAACCAGACGGCGGGAACGTCCTCTGTGAAGTCCAGCGCAGTGCAGGTGGTGGGGAGACCCACCTAGGCTGACCAGACAATGACCATGCCCTCCAGGGCCGACCAGACAGTTTGAGAGCCCTCCAGGGCGGAGCAGACGACTGTAGGACCCTCCAAGGCAGAACCATCAGCGACAATGTCCTCCTAGACCCCACAGTCCATATCAATGCCCTCCTGGGCTGAACAGGCAACCATAATGCCCTCCTGGGCCGAACAGTCCATAGTAATGTCCTCCTGGACCGAACAGTCAGCGGCCTTGTCTTTCTGGGCCGACCAGTCAGCGATCTTATGCTCCAGGTTGGAGCTGTTGGCGGAGAGGTCCACGTGGAGGAAGCAGACGGCGGAGGAGCCCACTGGGGTGGAGCATGCGGTGGAGACCTCCTCCGGGGCGGAGCAGGCGGCCAAACTGATATTGCAATCTCTGTGACCAAACTGATAAAGAGCGCGCCCTTCTCTGTTGGACCGATTGTGGAAGCGCCCTTTGGGACCAAACAGATAGTGGTAACGCCCTTCAGGGCTGAACAGACTGGGCTCGCGTCCCTCTAAACCCTCCGGACCGTGACCCAGCTGCCTCCACGGGTTGAGCAGCCACAAATGGGGGCTCTGGAGAATCTATGGCTGATGCCAACTTCTCCAGAGAGGGTGGAGCCATAAGTGGACCCGTTGGAGCATCCGAGCCACCCACAGGCTCCGGAGATTCGGGCTCTGGGACCTCACAGTCGATGTTGAGCTCGGGTGGCCCACTCAGGATCAGGATCACAGACAGGGTGTGGCGAATCCGGCCACTCGTAACCCAAATCGCAAACCAACAAGACTGGACCCGGCTCCTCGTACCATGCTACGGGGTTGAGACCCGTTACATGCGGGCTAGGAACCGCGAGGACCTTTAGTGGCTCGGTTGGTTTGCAAAACCGGGACAGACAGGACAATACACGGCTCCTCGTACCATGCTACGGGGTTGAGACCCGTAACATGCTGGTTAGGAACCGCGAGGACCTTCAGCAGCTCATCAGGCTGTGTAACTGAGACAGGATGGACATGAGACGACCCCTCGTATCGTGCTACGGGGCTGGAACCCGTTAGAAAATGGTTGGAAACCATGAAGGCCTTCTGCAGCTTCTCAGGCTGCGTGACTGGGACAGGCTGGACATGACACGACCCCTTGTATCGTTCTACTGGGCTGGCACCCGTTAGTAAGTGGTTGGGAACCGCGAGGGCCTTCAACAGCTCGTCAGGCTGTGCGACTGGGACCGACTGGACATCATGCAGCACCCCTGGCTGTATAACAGGAAACGTCTGGATACCACCCAGCCCCTCTCGCTGGGTGATGACATAAACGCCATCTAGGGAAGAAACGAGGATCGTAGAAATGGTAGAAAGCTCCCCTAGCTGTTGTTCAGTATCTGACTGAACATCACTCAAACCCCCTCGCTGAGTGATGGTTCCATCGGCCTCTGTGGGCGTTTCAGAAACCACCGGAGTGGTAGACACCTCCCCTAGCTATCGTTCTGTCACCCACGAACCAGAACCAGAAGAGCGGTGTGCAGCTCGTCCTGCGGTTTAACGTGAGCCAAAAGAGCAATAGCTAGAACTCCGACCACCCTCTTGTCCTGGAAATCAGCGTCCGCCATCTTGTACTGGTTGTCACCAGCGACCGCCATCTTGTCATGGAACTCGGCTGCTTCTGCCATTTCGTCACACAACTTGCCCGCTTCCGCCATTTCGTGGGCGAGTTGAAAGATAGCGCTAATTTTGCAGGCTCCGTCGGATGTAAACAGCTGCTGTTGATCATCGGCGATCCAAGAGCGAACAAAACAGCATCAATGAGCTCGCCTAGATTCCACACCGAATTCTCTCCGAGTTGCTCATTCACCTCATTGAGCACTTCTGGGTCAAGTCCCCTGTAAAAACAGTGCTTGAGTTCATCCTCCGTAGTGTTAAGGAGATGGCTGTACGACACCAACTCCTCGACATAATATTCTATGTTGCGTCCTTGTTGACATATTGTACGCAAGTACCGCATTATGTCCTCATCGTACTCTATGTCCTCGAAGGAATACCAGCTGGATTAATTGTGGCTGATCATTCTGTCATGAATGAAGACGGGAACAGTCGAATCCATGTGCAAGGGTATTTAATAGTAAGTAGACAGGACAGAGTAAACAGGCGATGGTCAAAACAAGAGAGCAATCCAGGTGCAAACATTCTCGATTTAAGAAAAATCGCCTAGACCACAGCTGTGTCCCGTTTTGAAATTCATCAGAGTGTACAGAGCACTGACACATTCACATAATAAAATGAGGTAAATTGGCACAATCTTTCATGTAGAGTGTATCTTCAAATTCTGTGTAGCTCTCACCACCATCAATATCCATGAGCACTTCAAAAGAAATTCCATCCCCTGGTCTGACTCTATAAATACATAGCTTGCCACCAGTGCGGCATCACGCTTGGCTAGTCCAGCCATCTGTCAGGAAGAAGCAGGCAGTGCAGAGCACAGGCCAGACAGACCACCAGTAGCAGTAGGGTCTGCTCACTGGAGAACCGCATGACTTGGCCTTGTCCCTCTGCCCTGCTTTTGGGTTGCTCAAACTTACAGTCATAAGGACAGAGATGCTGTGTTAAGATCATCATTGACTTGGTTGTTAGCCTCTGAGGTCTTCGGTCCTTTAAAACCAGCCTGCTATTAATGTGGAGGACAGATGAGAGTGGTATATTAATGGCCTGCCAAGCTTTTAGAAATACTGGGATAATGGGTCCACCACAGGCCATGGTATTTATATCACTATGTAGGGCAGTTTCACTTCCCTTTACTTTGAAACTTACTGAGAAACTGTAGGTGGATTGCTAAAAAAATGACGCAGAAATGTAATTAATATCTCCACTGTTTCTGCTAGTCAGCAATGATATTAAATGGAGTGGCTTCTGCTTAAGATAGTCCACTCAAAACACTTTCGCCATCATTTTCTGACCCTCAGCTTGTTCCAAGATGTATGTTTTTCTGTGGAACATTCTGGCTCAAATCGAACAAATTGAACCCCTCTGACTTTGAGTGTAAGGGGGAAAATTTCTGTTTTGTTCCACAGAAGACTGTAATTCATATAGGTTTGGAAAAACCTGAGGGTCAGTAAACAACTTTTGGTCTCCTACTTGAAAAATGTTCTGCAAGGGGAAAATAAATAAATAAGTAAACTGCTGAGGGTAAGTTGAAGATGTGCAACCATTTCTTTTAGTAGACAATTGTTAGATTTAAACAATGTATTATGTGCTTTTTCTTGTTAACAATGTGCTTTTCTTTGAAGTTACACGCCAGTTGGCCATTAACTGGTTTATTTATCCACAAAAGCCAGTTGGCGCCTGGATTTTGGACACTGTGTCTTCTCTAGAGTGCCAGAAGATATCTCATTATTGGCTTCACTTGGATTTTATAAAGTTCGACATCAAAAGTCATTTTAGTTTTTAAATTTTTAAAATTTTAAAATTAAAATTCTTCCAGGCTGAATTATCTGAGCTAGTGTGTGCAGTTCGCATTCATTTTATAGCTGTATATAGTATTTCTCATTTAATTTCTTCCAAACAATATTCCACAAAGCTGAAAAGCTAGATCTTTTGCTCACCAACTTCAATTTACATTTCATTTTAGCAGGAACTAAAATCAGCTTCAAAAATTCCATTAAGAAAGACTAAGTTGGCCATGTTCTCCAAAAACAGCCCTTTCTTTATCAAAACAGCTCTCTCAAAGAAGCAATGACTGCATTAAAAAATAACATCATCAGCTGACTCCACCCCCGAATGAACTCTGTGCATAAATATGCAAATGTCTCTGCTTATTTTGGTCTCGCCTGCTTAATTACTTCTCATGTGAATATTGAGTAAGATCATAGCCACGGCAAATTTAGTGATAACTCAGGCATTAGGAGCAGGCAGAGCAAGAGTGGCCTAAAACAGCTTAATGAAGTGCTCTTGCCAAAGGGCCCCATCGCACTCTGTTTATCTCCCCCCAACCTCATCGCTCACACTTCTGTTATCAGGAGTGTTTACACTAGCGCTCCGCTCACAGGCTGATTAATTAACCACCGACTCTGCCCCGCCACACAAGTCACATTGGGAAGAGTTTCACAGTGTGAAAGTGCAGTCAAACTCCTCCCTCCCTTTAAATAGCAAATTGATAGATGCAGTCTGTCCTTTTGCTGACTCCATTTGTTAAGTCACCAGCATTTTTTTCCCCATGCTATAATGCAAGACAATCTTTCCTGATGACATCTAAATTGCAAGCATGGTTGAATAAACGGTGCCACATGTCCGCATTACCCTTGCCCGCATGAAAGAGGAACGTCACTTTTGCAGATCATTCCCATCAATATTCCTCCATTTCTCTGCCTTCGTATGGAGTTATCAGAACATTTTTAGCATAACCTTTCTTTCCAGATTCTCTATGAATAATGTGGAGCAGCTGCTGTATGTTGAGCCCAGCCACTGCTGAATGGAAACGCTGTTACAAAAGTGAAAATCGAACAACTGCACAAAATACAAGCACTTAAGAACCTGTAACACTATATTAACACAATTCTCAGGTTAGCAGATCACAAGTAAACAACACCAAATACAGAAGCAAAAAAAGTTCAAAATATGTTGTGATCAGTTCATTAACACTTACAGTTTTCAAATACATTGCATTTGTGGCATAAACACTATGCTATATTTATAATGTGCCCAAGAGAGCAGTATGGAAAAAATATTTTTTTTAAAGTATGTTTGCAATAAACAGGTTAATTAAACTAGATTCAGTAGATCAGTGTGCAAATTTTATTATTTTATTTCTCTTTGTTCACACAAAGTGTGTGATTTACAGTATATACACTACTATTCAAACTACTGGGTTTTTTATTTATTATTATTATTTTATTTTTTGTAGAACTTTGTTCATCTTGGTCATTCTGAAGGAACGCAAATATCTTTGCGAGAGAATGCAAAGTTTCTCAGGAGAACACAAATATTTTTGCAAGGATAGGCAAAACCTTTTTCTTTTTTTTTTCTCCTATTTCAAATTTTTTCCACTCACCCAGAATTCTCCCACCACCATGTCGTCTAGCCTCCATAGATGACTAGACAAGTGGCTGCTGAAAATAAAGCAGTGCCATTATGGTGATACTTCTGTTTTAATATATATTCTGTTTTAATATATATAAAAGCTGTATATGTATTATAGTGTATCCTGTAGCTCTGCTAAAATAAAATGCAGCCTCAGAAAGCATACAGTAAGAAACTTATTTAAAAAAAAAAGTTTTTTAAAACTTTTGAATGGTAGTATAAAAATATGAAATCAGAGACCTTCCCTTTGAGATCCAATCACAAATGATCACTTGAGACACAATCGAGACTTGGTATGTTAGTCCAAGTGTAAGCAGGGGCTATGATGTGGTTAAAGACAGAAAAATTGATTGGGACAAACTTTTTCAAGGCATTGCATCAATTTCTCAAGGTAAAAAGGTATAAAGCAAGCTTTGCACCTTTAAGGGCAAGGTAAGGTGAAGAAAGCAACAGAACAACTGCAGTAAAAACTGAAAGAAAGATGTTTGAATTGTACAGTGAATTCAAGTTGATACACTGACACACACCTTGTTTAGACCCAAAGACTGTCTTGACTAATGTCTTTAACAATTTCAACCTCCTCTGTTATACAATCAAGAAAATATTACTTTATCACAGACAGAAACAGGAATAACCTCAGGAGCCTCCACAGGAGAGCTTTCTTAACGCCCCCAATCATATCTACCCATATAATGGCGTAATTGTAGCGGTACATTTATGCTTTGAGACACGTAGGAGATCGCAGACTTGAGGGGAAGGCTAGTTGAAAGAGTAAATTTGTGATGAATCATCTTTGCAAATGTACACGGTCCAGAATAAAGTCTTGAAAGCAAAAGGTCACCTAAATGTCACCCTACCCAATGTTTTTGACTTTTGCTCAAAGAAAAAAAAAATCTACAACGCATTAAAGAACCTTTAGAATATCTTTGGCAAGACTCGCTGTCATTTGGTGTTGCTTTCAGACCAGTTTGTCATTTTGATATTTTATCTGTATAAAAGCTGTGAATACCAAACAGGTCTCACTAACAGCAATTTCCAAAAGCTATTGCATTTAAGTGCACTTTCTGGGCAAGTGAAGTGTTACCTGATGTCATGTTCTCCAGCCAGTCTTTTTAATGGAATCACTCCTATGGAGAAAGACCACTCAGGACAAACTACTGCATACAGAGTAACACCTAAGTGCACTGAAATCAAAACAGAATAATCCGTTTATAATGTCCCCTGACATACATGTACCCATCAATTTCAAGTTCAAAAAAAGTTCATATTGAAAGATTTGTAATACTTTTTACCTGACAAAAGAGGCGATACTGGAAGCCGTTTCCACCACGAAATAAAAAAGACTTTATAAACTTCCACTCTCACATGCATCCCACAACTCTGTGCTTGAATCTTACAATTCTGATATTTATTTTCTTTTTCAAAATTTTGAGATATAAATTAAGAATTGACACAATCTTTTCCTTTGGAACAAAACAAGGAGGTATTTCAGAACAATAGATTCCTTCATGTGGAAATAAATAAATCTGTTTGTAATGAATAAATAAACTAGTTTGCAAAAAATAAATAAAATAGTTTGCAAATAAATAATTAAATTAATTTGTAATAGATAAGTAGATAATCAAATTAGTTTGCAAAAAAAGTTAGCAATAAATAAACAAACTAGTTTGCAAATAAATAAATCCACTAGTTTGTAATAAACTAGTTTGAAATTATTAAATAAATAAACTAGTTTGCAAATAAATATATAAATCCACTAGTTTGTAATAAACTAGTTTGAAATTATTAAATAAATAAATAAACTAGTTTGCAAATAAATAAATAAATCCGATAGTTTGAAATAAATAAATAAATGAACTAGTTTGCAACAAATAAATACATTTGTTTGTAATAAATAAATAAACTAGTTTACAAATAAATTAATAATTACATTTAAACGTTGAAACTCTATTTCTCTAAACCTTAATCGAAACCCTTTTTAGTCCTGAACAAATGTACCATGGCAGACAGGGCAGTCCTAAAAAGTCTTGAAGCCCAAGACTACCATCTGGTGGTCGTGTTTGATACTGCACAATTCAATATTAACGCAGCCCTACATTATGCAATGTAAGGAAATCAATCAGGCTTGTTTCTGCTACCACCCATAATCCTGCTGGATAGCTCATTAAGCATCTCTTGGGTGGAAGCACATAATAAAGACATCCTAATTCACAGCAGAAGCACCACTGACATGTTTTATCACCACACATCACCTTCCACTGCTGCTTCTGAGATTTTTACACCTCCCCCTCTACCCCATCCTTCCCGCCAGCCTTTTATCTCAAAACATCCCACCACCTTACCTGAAGCACAGTGAGGAAATAAAAAAGAAACACAGGGGGAAGAGGAGCCAGACGGGGAGGGACCAAGAAACAGAAACGAAAGAGTAACAGATAGATGGAGAGGGACATGGCAAATCTTACACTGAAGTCTTGTCCTTGGAAGATCATCTTTGATGGCTGTCCCCACGGAGGTGTTGGCAGAGGATAAGACAGAACACCAGCGAGTTTTGCCTCATGTCTTATTCTTTTGGAAACTATTAGCATGCTGGCTTCAGGAAACAAGATTGTGGGACTCAAGTTGGTTTGGACCTGGAAGACCCATTCCTAAGCCTCTGCTGGCAAAGAGCTTGTCATCTGTTCATTAGTATCTGACTGAGTGGAACAAGAAGTCACTAGGGTTGGGCAAAAAATTGAATGCAAATATTTGCTTTGATCTATCTATCTATCTATCTATCTATCTACAGCGTCTATCATTTATCGATATAGACATTGTTTACATGTACAAGATGCAGGAAAATATAGTTAAAATTTTTCTCAATTGCTTTGGCACATTTTTCGGAACAGTCTTAAAATTCTCTAAACTGTGAGTACAAATGTCACAACTGTTTGCAGGAACTTCAAGACTTTATTGCACGTCTGCAAAATGTAGTTACCCAAAACATTTAATTAATGCTTCAAAACCTAGTTATTGAGTCAATAATTTGGCCAAGGCCACCAAAATACACTCAACAAAATTATAAACGCAACACCTTTGTTTCTGCTCCGATTTTTCATGAGATGGACTTAAAGATCTAAAATTCATTCCAGATACA